>PVJD01014225.1:0-30098 GCA_004026545.1 Mormoops blainvillei | reverse complement strand
CATTTTCATGGTGTAAAAGTTTCTACACTGGCCAATTTCAAGCTCTCTGTATGAGCTCAACCAGCTTGCAAAATTCATGACAATATTTGACTCTCATAAGCAGTTACAAGCATATATAGCACATCCTTGTGGTAACCACCACTCTAATTACTTCCAGCAGCCCAGAAGGCTTCTCGTGCCCCTTACTAGTCAATACCACCTTCACCCCAATGGTGTCATCAATTCACTTTTCCTGTTTTTCGATTTCATATAAATACACTCAAAACAGCATTTTCCCCCCTGGTTTCTTTCACTCCACACTACAAGATTCCTCTCTGTTACTGCACGGAACAGTAGTTCACTTTTTTTTTTTTAATTACTGGTTGCTATTCCATTATATGAACACACTACAATTTACTGTCTCCTGAGATGGACATACAGGCTGATCATAGTTTTGGCTTTTATAAATAAGGCCTCTATGAACATTTATGTTGATGGGTATATGCTCTCATCTCACCGAGGAAGAGAACTGGCCCACAGAGGAGGTGTTTGCTTAACATTAGTTTTTAAAAGTTGTGCCAATTTATATTCCCTTCAGCCATGTATCAGAATTCCAGTTGCTTCACATCTTCAACAAATTGATCACAGTCAATCTTTTAAATTTTGGTTATTTTGATCGATTTGTAATGGTATTTTATTGGAGCTTTAATTTGCATTTTTCTTTATGAAGCTGAAATAGTTCCCTTCTATTCCGAGTTTGCAGAGAGTTTATCACGAATGGATGTTGGATTTTGCCACCTGCCTTTTCTGCATCTATTGATATAATCATGTGATTTTTCTTCTTTAGCCTTTTAATGTGATGGATTACATTAACTGATGTTTAAATATTATACCTGCTTTGCATAAATGCAGTAAGTCCCACTTGGTCATGGTAATTCTTTTTATTCACTGTTGGATTCGATTTGCTAATATTTTGTTGAAATTTATCTCAATATAAGCTACTTTGTTTTATTGGTATATTACTACCTTTTAAATAATTTCATAAATTGTCCTTATTGTGAAATCACTAATCCTAAGGAGAGTATGATCACACTTAAACTTGAAGCAAATGGTTTAAGATATTACCAAAAAAAATCCTACTAATAAACTCATATTAATTATGCAATTGCGTGTTCGCCTATTACATTAGTATTTAAAAATGTTTTATTTTGAATTACGGTAAAAATCACATAACATTTACCATCTCACCCATTTTTAGGTATACAGTTCCACAGTGTTAAGTACATTCACTCTGTTGTGCAATCAATCTCCAGAACTTTTTCATACAGCAAAACTGAGACTCTACCCACTGAACAATTCCCCATTGCCCCTCCCTGCAACACCTGGCAACCACTCTTCTTCTTTCTGTTTATATGTATTTAACCACTTTAGATACCTCATACTATTTGTCTTTTTGTGACTGACTTGTTTCATTTAGAATAATATCCTCAAGTTTCATCCATGCTGTAGCATGTGACAGTATTTCCTTTAAGGCTGAATAATATTCATGCATGTGGGTGTGTATAACATTTTGTTTATCCATTCATCTGTTGATGGACACTTGGGTTGCTTCCACCTCTTGGCTATTGTGAATAATACTGCTACAGACATGAGTATGCAAATATCTCTTTGAGATCCTGTTTTTGATCTTTTGGATATACCGTATCTGTATACCCAAAGTGGGAGTGCTGGATCATATGGTAATTCTACCTTTAATATTTTGAGGAATTGCCATACTGTTTTCCATAGAGGATGTACCATTTTATTCTTTACAAGATGTAAATATACTCATAGATGAGCACCTGTGTGCACAGACATATTAGTCTGTAGTTTTCTTGTAATATTTTTGTCTGACTTTGGGATTAGCGTAATTCCAGCCTTACAGATTAAGTTAGAAAGTATTTACTCTGCTTATATTGTCTGGAAGAGATTGCAAAGAACTGGTATAATGTCTTTCTCAAACATTTGGTAGAATTCACCAGTGAACTCATTTGGGTCTAGTGCTTTCTGTCTTAGGAAGTTACGAATTATTGCTTCAGTTTCTTTAATCGGTATAGGCCTATTCAGGTTGTCTATTTCTTTTGATGTGAGTTGCAGGGGATTCTATCTTTCAAGGAAGTGGTCCATTTCAAGGAATAGGATATCAAGTTTGGGGCATAGAGTTGTGTTCATAGTATTACTTTATTATTATCCTTTTAATGACCACAATATCTGTAGTGATGCAAAGTTGTGTTTAACATTCAAAAATCAATGTAATACTCCAATTAACAGAATAAAGGTAAAAATATAAGATCATTTCAATGGGTGCAGATAAATGAATTTAACAAAATCCAATATCTATTTCCAGTAAAAGCTCTCAGCAATCAAGGAACAGAAAGGGACTACCTAATCTCCAATAATGTTTGTCTATGAAAAACCTACAGCTAACACATGTCTACATACATGTATATATAAAGTGGTGACAGGCCAAATGCCTTTTCCCCAAGATAAAGACATCCACTGTTATTCTTTTGATCATTGTACTGAAGGTCTTAGTCAGTACAATAAAACAAGAAAGAGAAATAAAAGGTATACAGGTTGAAAAAAAGTAAAAATGCATTTCTATGTATTTGCAATAACAACCCAGGAATTGAAATTTTAAAATACCACTTACACTAGCATTAAAAATATGAAATACTTAGGGATAAATATGACAAAAGATATATAAGATCTTTACACTAAAAGCTATAAAACATTGCTGAGAAATTTTAAAAAGACCTAAACAAATGGAGAGATATACTGTGTTCATGAATCAGAAGGCTCAATATTGTTAAGAAGTCAATTCTCTCCAATCCAAATTGATCCAGATTTTACATAATGCCAATGAAAATCTCAGCATATTTATTTTTTTGGGGGGGTGGGACTTACACTACTTGGCTTCATGAGTTATTAAAAAGCTGCGGTAAGCAAGATAGTATGATATTGGCATCAAGGCAGACAAAGACAGACAAACAGACAAAAAGATCACTGGAATCTGTAAGTCCATAACACATGGTCAACTGGTTTTTGAAAAAGCTGCAAAGGTGATTCAGAGGAAAAAGAATAGTTCTGAATAAAGGGTCCTGGAGTAACTGGATATTCATGTGAACTTTGAACCATACCTTGTACCTTCCATAAAAGTTAGCTCAAAATGAATCATAGGCCAAAATGTAAAAACTAGAACTATGTGACTTCTAAAAGAAAACACAGGGGAAAATCCTTGTGACTCTGGATTAGGCAAAGGTTTTTTTTTTTTTTTTAAAGATATAGTATCAACACAGACCATAATAGACAAAGTTGATATACTGGGCTTAATCAAAATTAAGAATTTCTGTTTTAAAAGATTCTTTTAAGGGAATGAAAAAACGAAATGGATATCCTGAATATGTAAAGAAATCTCAAAACTCAATAATGAGGAAACTATTCAATTAAAAAAAACATGTGCAAAAGATTCAAACAGATACTTCACCAAGTAGATATATGGATGGCAAATAAACACATGAGACAATGCTCAACACTATTAACATTAGGGATATACAAATTAAGATCACAATGACAAGACACTTATTAGAATGACTCAAATTAAAAAAGACTGTACAACAAGTATTGGTGAGGATGTGGAGTAACTGGAACTCTCATGCACTGTTGTACTATAATGTTAAATGGTACAACTACTTTGGAAAACAGTTTGGCAGTTTCTAAAAATATTAAACATACATTTACCATATGATCTAGCAATCCTGTTCCTAGGATTTACCTAGGAGAAATGAAAGCATATGGTCACATAAAGACTTGCACATAATGTTTATAGAGACTTTATTTGTTAATATCCAAAAAATTGGAAACAATCCAAATTTTCATCAACTGGCAAGTGGATAAATTGTGGTATAATCATACAATGGAATACTACTCAGCAAAGAACTGATACATCAATCAGATGGGTGAATATCAAAATAATTAGCTTAATGAAAAGAAGCAAAAGAGGGTACATACTCTTTTTTTGATTCCATTAATTAAGCCCAAGATAAAGCAAACCAATCATAATTGACAGAAAGCAGATCAGTAGTTGCCTGGAGACTGGAGCAGGGGAAGTGGGTGGAATGGGAAGGAGGGATTACATAGGGGGCATGAAGGTAAGTTGCTTATCTTGGTTGAAGTGATAGTTTCATTGGTATGTACATACGTTAAAATTAATTATTAAGCTGTACGCTTTAAATATGTCCACTTTATAGTATGTCAATTTATTTCAATAAATCTGTTTTTAAAAACTTAAGACAACTCAATGAGGACAAGATTTGAACAGACACTTCACAAAAAAAGAACACGAAAAGATGGTCTACACAATTAGTTATCACAAAATGCAAATTAAAACTATAACCACTACACATTCACTAAAATGGTTATAATTTTTAAAAAAACTGACAATACCAAGTGCTGTCAAGGATATGGAAAAATGAGCCTCTCATACATTGTTAGTGGAAATGTAAGACAGCAAGCATTTGTAAACTCCCAAAACGCCACTCTGAAAATAGCTTAGTAGTTCTTTCAAATTTAAACATACATTTATCATGGGAGCCAGAAATTGCGCTTCTAGGTGTTTGCTCAAGAGAAATGAAACAATATGCGCATATAAAAACTTGTATGGGAATGTTTAATATCACCAAAAGCTGGAAATATTACAAATGTCCTTAAACTGGTGAATGAATAAACAAATTGATTTATTCACACAATGGAATACTACTCAGCAATAAAAAAGAAAGTATTAACACATGCAACAACATGGATGAATCTCAAAGTGATACAAGCCAAAGGCAAAATGCTACATACTGTATGATTTAATTTATGTGACATTCATAAGATAGCAGAAGTATAGAGACAGAAATCAGATGAATAGTTGCCAGGGGTGATTCAAAGGGACATAATTTTAGGGGGATGTTGGAAATTTTCTATAGCTTCATAGTGGAATATACACTCTGAACAATTCACAGAAGTACACTAAAGGGACTTCGTGTCAAGATGGTGGCACAGGCAGACATAGCTTGCCTCTTCACACAACCACAACAAAATTGCAACTAAAAAATAAAACAACCATTGCTCAGAACTAACAGAAATCAAGTTGAATGGAAGTCTGACAACTATGGAATGAAGGAAGCCACATCCATCCAGACTGAGCCAACAGACTGATGCCCTATCTAAGATTCCATCAACCTGGCTAACACTGTTTGACTCACCTTGGAGATCCCCAGAGACTCTGCCGCACCCAAATTATGGGCTCACCCAAGCTGCTTTCCCATATGAATGGTTAGTCTTGGCTCATGCTTCATAACTTCCTAAATCGTCTTAAACAAGCCTCCGTGAGCCCCAGGCTCAGAACTAGCAGCCTAGATTCACAGCTTGGCTTCACCTGGGAATCTCCAAGCCCAGCACAAGTAGCAGCCACCTCAGATTGCTTTATAGCTCAAGCAGGGTGGCCCTGGGCAAACACAGGTGGGTGCTGAGCTTGGACTGTACCACCCAGGAAACCTCTGGGGCCACTGCACCCAGTGGACAGCTACAGGCCACATGGGAGCACCACCATCCTGTCCCTGCACAGCTGATCCTCCACAGAAGGTGGAGGTTGGAGTAAGTGGTCACAGCCAGTCCTTGCAGCTGACTGGCCTGGGTAAATCCCTCGCATTGATCTGCCAACAGCAACCAAGGCTCAACTACAAGAGGAGGGTGTACTCAGCTCACATGAAGGTTGCACCTCGAGCACCAAGCTTGGGTGATAGGGGAGGCTGTGCCATTGGATCGTACAGGACACCTACTACATCAGGTCACACTACCAAGACATGGAGTCAAAGCAGCTCTACTTAATATACAGAAACAAATATAGGGAGACAAAATAAGGAGACAAAGAAACATGGTCCAATGAAAGGACAGATCAAAACTCCAGAAAAAGAGCTAAATGAAATGGGGATAAGCAATCTATCAGATGCAGAGTTCAAATCACTGACTAAAAGGATGCTCAAGGAACTTAGTGAGAACCTCATCAGCATAAAAAAGATCCAATCAGAAGTGAAAGATATACTAATTGAAATAAAGAACAATTTACAGGGAAATAATAGTAGAGTGGATGAAGTTGAGAATCAAATCAACGATTTGGAACATAAGGAAGCAAAAAACAACCAATGAGAACAAGAAGAAAAGAGAATCCAAAAAAACAAGGATAGTGTAAGTGACCTGTGGGACAACTTTAAGCAAGCCAACATTTGCTTCATAGAGGTGCCAGAATAAGAGAGAGAACAAGAAATTGGAAATCTACTTGAAAAAAATGAAAGAAAATTTCCCTAATTTGGTGACAAATTAGGGAAATAGACATGCAAGTCCAGGGAGCACAGAGAGGCCCAAACAAGATGGAAGCAAAGAGGTCCACCCCAAGACACATCATAATTAAAATGCCTAAGGTCAAAGATTGAGAGATGGGAGGAGGGGTATGGGAGAATGGGTGAGAGGTAGGGGCGTTAAGAAGTGCAAATAGGTAGTCACAGAATAGCCATGGAGATGTAAAGTACAGTATAGGAAAGGGAGTAGCCAAAGAACTTACTCACATGACCTGTGGACATGAACAACGGGAGGGGACTGCCTGAGGGAGTGGGGGGTTGCTGATGGAGGGGAGCAAAGGGGGAAAAATCAGAACAAGTGTAATAGCATAATCAATAAAATATAATTTAAAAAAAAGGAGTACACTAAAAATGGACAAGTTTTGCTGTATATAAATTATACTTTATTTTTTTCAACCTATTTTCCCCCATTTAGTTTTGTTATTTTATTTATTTATTTTTAGAGAGGGGAAGGGAGGGAGAAAGAGAGGGAGAAAAACATCGATGTTCAAGAGAAACATTGATTGGTTGCCTCTTGCATGGCCCCAACCAGGGACTGGAGACTAGGAATCAAATCAGTGAACTTTGGGTTTGCAGGTCAGTGCTCAACCCACTGAGCCACACCAGCCAGGGTTGTAAACTATAGTTTAAAAACCAGACTTAGATTAATTTAAATGAATGACAGTGCACATTTTAAAAAATGTATGAAATATGAAGATAAAGCATGTTTGGTACAGAAAGAATGAGCAATAAACCCAACAAGGAAGATAAAGAGATGTATGTCTCTCTGTTCCAGAGCAGAGCCTGCCCACATGTTGAGCCAGGATTCAGAATACTGGGGCTTCAAATGCGTGCTCTCATCTTTTCCCTGTGCAAAAGACTGTCTTTCCTAGTGCCCTACCTAATTTTTTTCTAATGGAAGCAGCTTTTAACTTTAGGACATTTTCTAATCCAGGTCTTTGGCAAACACCATGATAAAGAACTTAGTACTTTCAAAAGTGACATCAGTCCTTTTGAGTCACTTTGTCCAAAATGCCAAGATGTTCAGGCAAGAGGGTATACAAGGAATAAAAAAGATGGGCTTCAAGTTGCTGGCAGCAGCAGGCCTTGAACAGTACGCAGCAGAAAAGGCCTGGCCGGGCTCATGCAGACTCCCTTGGCACTTTTTGTAGGCACAGGTGTGCAGGTCCTCAGCTTCTGGACAGGTTCCAATCTGAGTAATTATGTTCCTTCTCCCTAAGTACCCCCTACTGTTACTGGTGGATACAGAATTCTTACTCACTTCCTGTGCTAAACTGATGTGTAGAGTTGCTGTGCAGCTGTTAAACAGCTGCTACATTTCTCTCCATATATAGTCTCTAAAGCGCTTTTGGAAGAAAGGTGCTATATAAACATATTTTATTATCATGTACTGGTTTCCTTTCCACTTAGTAGTAGGTTTTGTGAGGTTCTAACTATCAAATCCAGATCTGTATTCCACAGCACATCAGTGTTTAGCTTCTTCTCCTTCCTACTCTCCAACTCCTTTTAAACAGTGAGGCTTACCACAAGGGTCCGTAGACAGAGAGTCCCTGCGGGAGCACGGGGGTCCAAAGCAGCTACAAGATCCCACACTTTAATTTTTCTAAAGATCAAAAAGGGGACAAAAGTCTTTGTTAAAGGCAAAATTAGGGGAACCCAGGAAGAATAGCAAAAAGTCACGGTGATAAATATGTACGGTGAATACGGTTTATATGATAAATGCAGCTCACAAGAATATGTAAAAACTTTTTTGTCTTGGAGACTGGGTTCTTATATTCATTTCTGAATAGAGGTTATTGGCCTTAACAGGGGGAAATGGATGCGATTCACCTAAAAACGAGAAACAGGTCAGCTTTCAGAAAACTAGCGAAGACAGTGAACGATAAAGTTACATCATACTTTGGGGCTTAGAGCAGATTTTATACATTAAACCTTTTAATAATGTGAGAGATCACTTAGATCTAGAAACCTGTAATTCTGAGGCACCTTCTTTTTGGTCAGTTCTAAGAATGGCACAGGTCACATGTACCAGAGGACCGGGTCCATTTAGAGAGTTCTGGAGTTTATATAAACAAGTCCACATATTTTGATTTAAATAAGAAAAGTTTAGCCCATTCTAAAAATTAATTATAGGTCATGTATCCTCATGATAAATAACAGATGAAACCCAAGAAAGGTGGGTACAGATCAAAACCATGGAAATGAGAAAACATAACCTTGGACCTAGCTGGAACATGTCATCACATCCTGAACAATTTGCCTAGGGTATGAGAGTGATGGTTGACTCAAAGCAGAAGAGGCAGGTCTGCTACACTTCCCCGCTGCTTGAGCTGTCTTAATATATCAGTATAGTTAGTCCACGTGCTAAGAAAAAGTTAAGTTAGTTTCTGATATTTAAAAAGCTGCCAATATGTGTCTGTAGCTTTGTATTCCCTCAAATCAGGTACCTTGACAAGACGAAATGATAAAGAGTCCTTCATAAGCAAATATACTTTTGTAAGAATTTACTATGTGCTTGGCATCGCTAGACATGGGATCCATCCACAACATGAATGGATTCTGAACTTACTGGAAATGAGACTGAATAAAATAAAGACTATTGAACTTATTTTAACTGAAATGCTAGAAGGGAAGGGAGCTATACTTTCTGGAATCATTCAAAGATATCAAAATTTAAGATCCTACCATACTAAGCCTCATAGATATCGCCCTCCAATGTTTTCGTTTATTAGGAAGCCACTATTTTATATGCATATCCTGTTATACTGGATTTGTCCAGTTCTTTGTAGTATAGAGAAAAACAGGCAAACATACAACCAAAAACCCCAAATATCAATAAAAATCATAAGCAAACAAGTGCAATTAAATAATTGGGAAGAATGTTTTGGAAAAGAGTAAACAAAAGAGAGGTAAACACAAAGATTTGACAAAAGAGCTATTGTATTGGATCCATTTATAATCTTTTAGAGATAAGGAAAGGCTATATTTAACATCCTGAGGCAGGAGGGATTCAGATGCAGATGCAAACTCACCCATCATAGGCCCCACTAACTATCCTCTTGTTATCAAATCGAATACAGCGCACCAATTCCTCGTGGCCTTCTAATACTCGTAAACATGCACCACATTCTATGTCCCATAATCTGGAAAAGAAAATTGAGTCAAGTGAATTGTCATTTACTTTCTGAAACTTGAAATGTTAAAATAATAAAATTATTATTTTTTTTAAATCCACAAAAATAAAATAAATCAACACCCATACAAAAATGTAGTGCTTTTGTCCTGGCTGGTGTGGCTCAGTGGACTGAGCGCCGGCCTGCGAACCAAAGGGTCACCAATTCCATCCCCAGTCAGGGCACATGCCCGGGTTGTGGGCCATGTCCCCAACAGGGGGCATGTGAGAGGTAAACACACACTGATGTTTCTCTCTCTCTTTCTCCCTCCCTTCCCCTCTCTCTAAAAATAAATAAATAAAATCTTTAAAAACCCCCCACAAAAATGTAGTGCTTTCAATGTATTTTATTTCCTTTCTGCCATATAAATCAGGTAGAAATATGTGTGATTTAAGTTCAAACATAGTATATATTTTCAAAGCACAATGTTTTATATAATTCTGTAACCAGGGTCTCCAAGGCATAAAAAGGATGAATTCAATGCATATAGTTGCTGTTGCCTGTGAAAAAAAATGACCAGCTAAGAAAAGTAATGCTTCCTGAAATCGCCAAAAACGAGATGAAGAAGTCAGTGACATCCTGCCCTCACAAAGCATTTCCACCTCTTTCACTGAGGACACTCTCTTCTGTTACCCGCTGTCCTGAACAGTCTTTCTCATATAAAGGTAAATGCAAAGTAAGTTCTCAAAAACTTTTATATACTAATATACAAAAACTATATGCTTTCAGATCAATCCAAATGATTTCTAGGAATGATAATCTCCTTAGATACAATAATAGTTCTATCTGTTGTTTTTTTTAAATGGGCTTTTCATCCTCTTAGTATTTCTTTGAAGGAATAGAGAGGATTGATAAATCATCCAAATATAATTCATATGTGTGTCATTCATCTTTGTGAGGAGAAAACACCAAAAATACCTCCATTTGTGGATTCTTTGTAATTTCAAAGACTGGTAACTCCCTAGCCAATTATGCAATGCTAAGAAAACAAAATGCACAACTTCTAGTAGGGAAACAAATCTTGTTTCTTTTTTTTTGAAACTGGTGACAGAGAGAAATGGCCTTTAGCTATTTGTTAGCATTTTCCAACTGTAGACAGGTGAAATTTAAAGAGAGGGGCTTTCAGCCTCAATCTACTCATCTCCCTTGCCCACTTCCTCATTCACGCAGTACCTTTTAAATAGGTCTATCTGGTGATAAAACTATTAAGGGAAGGAAACACATCAACAGAAGGCTTTGCTGTGCTGCCTGTCTGCTTGGGGCAAACTTTTGACCTGCAAGAAGCTACAGAAAGGAAAAGCATTTTATTATAAGCATAACACAGTTGAAGATTTGTTTGAACTGTGCCCAGACAATGAATGGCAGGATAATATTGATCCCTTCTGGGCAAAAGCACCTGCTGCTCACCTGATAGTGTTGTCAGATGAGCCACTAACGACCAGTCTGTCTCTGTACTGCAAGCAGGCGATGCCTCGTTTGTGTCCATTTAAGGTCCTTACAAATTCACAAGTACTTGTGTTCCATACCTGAAACAGAAAATGGCATTTGGCAATTGATTTGATGCTTTCACCAGTTAAATACATGGCAAGTGGAGTCTTGGAGAAGTAGAAAACAGGACTGAACCAAGTCAACTTCTCATACCAAACCAAACCAAACCAAACCAAACCAAACCAAACCAAACCAAACCAATGACAAGTCTGATTCATGGTAATATGGGGCTAATTTGTAGCTTGCTGCTATCACATGAGGATTCCTCAAATTGATTTACTCTCACGGTATTAATCTGGTCTTACAGGCAAATTTTCTTGAACCTAAATTTACCCCTGCCTTTTTTATACTTACCATTATTTATAGCACCAGCTGTCAACCTTTTTCATCTCATGGCACATAAACTAATTACTAAAATTCTGCAGCACACCAAAATAATATTTTTTGATGATCTGACAATAAAAAATAGGTATAATTTTGATTCATTCATATCGGATGGCTATTGTTGTGCTGGCTGCTGTCATTTTTTAATTTGACAGTCTAAGGGAAAAGAGCTCAGTAACCCCGATTAGTCAGGTATTGCATGTTTTAAAAATTCTGTGGCACATGGCTTGAAAATTGCTGATTTATAGTAATAAAAACCTAACCAAAATTGTCACACAACTTGTCCTGACTGGTGTAGCTCAGTGGGTTGGGCATTGTGCCACAAACCAAAAGGTCAATGGTTCGATTCCTGTCCGGGCACGTGCCTGGGTTGTGGGCCAGGTCCCCAGTTGGGGGCATGAGACGCAACTGATCAATGTTTCTCCTGCACACAGATGTTTCTCTCCCTCTCTTTCTACCTCCCTTCCCCTCTCACTAAAAATAAATAAAATCTTTTTAAAAATTGTCACCCAACTTGTCTCATTCATTACCTTTTCATACATAGACTAGTATATGAATTAAATATTAAATTAGCCTACAGTGATGTTTCAATATGAAATAGCCCTTGATCAGGTTTTCACATGAATTCCTCTACTCTTAAGTTGGGGACTTATTGAAAATGTCTTTTACCTTTATAGTCCTATCTCCAGATGCAGAAACAATGTACTTGTCATCAAAGTCTACAACATTGACGGCAGCGCGGTGTCCGACTAGCACCCTCCGGAGGGTGATGTCAGTTGGGGAGGCCATATCCCATACGGCAATGGAACGGTCTTTGGAGCAGGTCACCATCATGCCGTTATTGAAACGCAAGTGCAGAACTGCTTCACAATGATGAATCAATGTGTTTAGCATTTCACCTGTATTTACATCCCACACTCTGGAACAAACAACATTAAGAAGGCTATCTGAGATTTTGATGGTACTGATGCTACAATCTATGAGCAGTGTTTGATCACTGCACTTCCCTCCCCTCCTGCTCCACGTTCATAGTACTACACCCTACTCTTCTTCTGCAGCTTAGAAGTTGAACTGAGGTACAGCATACGGGTGGACCACAAGAAAGCGGCAGGTAGAGGGCTGGATTGGGAGAGTGTGAAAAGGAAGGAGATGGGATGCCGTCAATGTGAAATGCTTAAGACACACTTCTTGAAATGTGGGAAAGAGTGGGAAGTAGGAATGAGATAGCAGCCACCATCACCTAGGAACTGGAACCAAATCTCAAGATTATTATAAAACTCCTGACATTGAATCTGATGCCATTAATAAGATATCTAAAACTGAGAATCCAATTAATAATAGGAGCATTAGCATCCTATGGACAGACCTCAGGAACTAGAGCTGATACAGGCCAAGAAGCCTCTGTAACAGACTAATTTAGTTAGTATTATGGATGTGAGTTTGATGACCCTGGATCTTAGATTTCACCACAGAAGTCAAGGCCCAAGATTACCTAGACCCTCAGTCTAAGACCCCACTTCTGTGCTTTCATCTGGGGGTTGGGATCAAGAACAGCTATCCACTGTAAATATGGGCATCCCAGCACAGCATGGGGCCCTTGGATAGCTTGAGAATTTTGTGTGATGAGATATAGTATCTGACTGTGATTACTCTATTTTTGTATATTTACTTTGGTTTTTATAACACATTTTATTTCCTCTTCCAGTTTAACCCCTTTTTTCAAAAAATCATTTTTTCCTTTATCCCATATATAATGATAGCCTCTATACTGTTTCAGCTTCCTGGAGGCACTCCACATGCACCAATAAATGTTAAATGTCGATAACTGTAAGAACTGAGTTTGCAATGCCTTTAAGTCAAAAGACAAGAAACAAGAACAGCCTTTTCTATTCACAGAGGATAACTGGGAATGGTAAACATTTAACATCAGAGAATCTAACAATGCAGTTAACTGCTTTTTCCCCCTATTTAAAAAAAAGTTACTTTTGATGCATTATGTTTGCTAAATCCTTTAGCTTAAGGCAAAATTCCTAACAGAGGTTTCCAGCAGTGCTTCTGGTACCCAGAACTCAAGCTACACTGGACTCCAGCAGCATAATGGCTGTGTCATCAAATCACTAATGCCTCTGGAAATTGAAGGCCCCTCCCTGAGTGAAGCTTGCAATTAAAAACTGCAGGGACAGCAGGGGAGGGGTTGGCAAAGAGAGAGCACTGCTCACCTGTACACATTTTCAAGGAGATAACGCATGCCTGCACTGCAGTTATAACTACCTGAAAGGAAGGCTTTATTCCTGTCATGTCATTCCCTTGTGAAGTGGTTTTTGTAAGGAATGCAAGGTTTACCAAGTTTTTATAATGGATGATTCCCACAAATTAAAATAGACTGTGTAGTTTCTTAAATGTACAAAAATGTAAACTTACCATAATCATTCCTACTTCAAGTTTTCTAGTTCTAGATTGACACAATGATGGGGGGAACTGATGGTTTATTCTTCTTTAGTTATGAAGTTTCAGAACTGTGTTCACACAGATATATACAGAGTTACTATCTATGACAAAGAACAGAACGGATCTGGTATTTCAGAGTTCAAAGGATCATTTGAAATTTTCTACCTGACCGTGGAATCCGATGATCCAGTTATGATCACCCTCTCGTCATACTGGAGACACAGGACAGAACCCGTGTGGCCTGTGAGAATTCGCTTGCATTCCAATGTGCTTTTATCCCAGATCTAGGATGGCAAACAAGATCCTTTTGATCACTGTGAATAATGGGGTGCTGCAGAGACTTGCTGGCTCTATTATGTGTTTGATTCCCCCAAAGCTCAGAGTAGTGTGGAATGCATTCTTTTCTCTAGGTATAGCTAAGTGTCTCTGTATATGTGGCTTCGGTACTAATGCAGACTTTATCCTTTTCATTAAGGAACAGGGGTAGCCTATAATTATGTGAGGGCCAAGAGTAACAGCCCATTCAGTGCACTTCAAGAAGAGAATGTAGCAACCTATTTGGATGCTCTTCTGGGGGAAGCAGGTATCTGTCCTTTGGGGAAATGATTTTGGCTTTGGGACTAGAAACAATCTAAAATGCTCACTTACTTCCTGGAAATACTCAGAATTTATGCTTTGGATAGGTTTATGAATGTGGTCACCCTCGCTTCTTGAGCTACCTTCCCACAACAGAAGAAAACTCACCTTAATAGTGTTATCTCTAAGGCCGCTGACTATCTTTTGATCATCATACTGTAAACAGTAAACTCCTTTGCTTGTTTCACTTCGGCAGTGGATTCTCTGTAAACTATGTCTTCCACATCTCCAATTAGATTCTATTGTCTGAGAAGAAGGAATGGTAGAGAGACAGTAATTAGGAAAGGACCAGAGCTAAACTCATATATATCGTTCATGGCAACCAATGATAAATGCTCAATGCTTCACTCTACTGGCTATATAGAACTTAAAGCAGACTAAAAATTTGTTTTAAAAAAGCCACTATTTAAAATTATAAAACATTTTTCCATTTGTAATTAAACATATTTTCTAGAACTCTCCTGCACATAATTCATTCAATTACATAACAAACCTGGTGGAAAGAGAATGCTCACCAACAGAGGGCAAGCTATGAACCACATGAGGTTATATGCTCAGGGTTCTTCCTGCCTACAGTGGTGGCCATTTCTACCAGCGAACTTCTGTGGAGGCTTAATTTAGAAGGTATCTGAATATCAGGTTAAGAGTGCAACTTTAGCAGCCTCACTGCTATTATATAAAGACATCATGGTCTTCCTCTCTCACCTACTTATTAGTAAACAACTTTTAAACACAACAACTTTTAAACACAAATTTCTGCCTAGCAATTTACTATATTTTACTTATTTTATTCTCTTAAAAGAAACTTTTTTAAACTCACATCAGTAAACCTTAACAGGTTTACTTTAACAATGCTGTTACTGAAGAATGTTGTTGATTCTCTAGTATTTGGTAAATACCTAAATATACAGATTCTTACCTCAATGTCTTGTATAATTTTAGGATAAAGTGCTCTGTAAAAAGAGTTGGGAGGAGCATTCCCATCAGGAGGTTTGTTTTTGAATAAATACTGTCCCCTAAAAAACAAATATTTCCCAATAAAAATCATAATATTATGCATTCACAAGGAGTTTCATGTCTTCAAGGTATTTTCACAGTTACCATTCCAAACAGTCTCCATAACTAGCCTGGAGAGGTGTGAAGTTATGTCCAATTTCAGGAGTCCCACATCAAGGAGTAACCTTCTGGGCACCAAGGAACCGGGCCAACACTGATTTGCTTTTGTGTGAAACATAGTGATTTCCAGTACAGAATATGTGAGTATCAGGTCTCCAGGAGTATTGTAATGTCGATAAATGAATACGTATAATGAGAATTCATCCGTTGGTCTGTCAGACCTCTGGATTGACAGATTTATCGGCCTCATCTTTTGAAAATTTTGTTTGTGATGGTAACTGCTGCCTTCGAACTAGGTACATGCCCCATAGTCTTTTTTTCACTGAGGAAAACTGCTTAGTCGGTGGAGCCTAGCATCATGGGCAGCAAGAATGCCTCTCTGTCATGGAGAATACTTTTGTTGTCTTCATTTATGTGGGTTAAGGTGTGCTGGCAGTGCAGGCACCAGGCTGCTGATTGGTGATCAGTGTAGCTATGCTTTAAAAGGAACAATTCAGTTCATTTGCACAGAAAACAAAGGGATCACAGCAGTGTTCAGAAGCAGGTATGGAAGAAGATGAAAAGAAATGCCTAAAAGCACTGTGCTGTCAAGTCTAAGGCATGAAATTGACTTTCACAGGTGTGTTCCTGGCTGGGTACATACGTACATGCATTTTACTGCCTTTCCTTGGTTCCAGTGAGCAACATTTGTTAGCATCTCCTTCCTTATGACAGCACGTCTTTGGAATACTCATATCCCAAGCTAGATCTTTGCTTCAAAAAAAATCAGTAAATGGCAATCACTTCCTGCTGGGTAAAAAATTTAATTCCTTATCCTGAAGTTAAGAACCCACCAAACACGGTGTGGAAGCTAGTAAACCCCACTATGGGTGTACTAACCGCTGTTCTCACTGGCACCGTGCCTTGCAAAGTGGAGATAGGCAGAAATGCCTCTGAGTGTAATCCTGGCACCAGAGAAATCATGTTTTCTCTGGGCCAGTCATCCACTCCTCCCTCTATAGCTCCATTACAATATAATTAATTGTTCAACGTCTCTAGGAGCGCTTCTCCCCTGCCCTCTTCCTATTATACACTTTGAAAATTAGTTGAGAAAATTTCCTATCAGGAAGGTAGCTGCTGCCTCTGACTTGTGTGTTAATGAGGAAAGGGAAATCTACAATGAAGCCCTGGCTGGTGTGGCTCAGAGGACTGAGTGCCAGCCTGCGTACCAAAAGGTCGCTGGTTTGATTCCCAGTCAGGGCACATGCCTGGGTTGCCAGTCAGATCCCTTCCCCTCTCTCTAAATAAATAAATAAAATCTTTTTTAAAAATCTGCAAAGGAGAAGCTAAAATAATAGTTTTTAAAAGGGGACAAAGAAGCAAGTAGCAGGATACACCAACATAAAGAAAAAGGCTAAACAAGATCCATTGAAATAACTCTGGCTTAAAGGTACTCTTCTCTTAAACAATCTTATTTTAAAAACACATTGCAGACAGACAATAGATTTTAAATGAAGAGATTCTAAATCTGGTTAATAATGATAATAATTTCAACCCCAACATCATTTAATGAGGTAGGAACACTATATTAATTTTACAAATAAAGAAATCAAAGGTCAGGGAGGTTAAGTAACTTGCCAAGGTCACACAGCTAGTGAGCAGAGCTGCGATTTGAATCTAAGTCTGACTTTGGATCCCATTCTCTTAACTACTTTGTTGTCTCTCAGTGCCCACTGTTCCTCAGAGATTCCTGTCCTCCTTTTAATCTCTGGCAATTACACACAGGCACCCTAGGATTTTCTTCATAAGCAATGAAACTATCTCTACATTCTAAGGAAAGAGAAATCACATAAACCTTGGGTCTCATTTTCTGTTGCACTGTAGTTACCATGATTTGCTGAAGTATCTGAATTTCTTCAAATCAAAGGTACTACCGAAAAAGGGTGGCTAGGTATTTAAAAACTGGTTTCTCAGTCCATACCTATGTTATAAGTCAAAACCTTTTATGTTGTCTTTGACAACAAGGAGCACTGCCATATGAAGTGCCTAGAGCCTCTGAGAGTGTGAGTACCTGATAAATGCTAAATATTAAACTCAGAATGTATCATAAAATGTGACCTGCTGATTAAGAAAATGGACTTCTCCCAAGCTGTCTTTTATTATACATTTTAAGAGTTACTGAGCAGAGAGAGCATATTAAGTATTATTCAAGAGAGAAAATGACAGAATTCATTTCATAGAGTAACACTGTCAAATTCATCTAGATACAAAATACAACAGCAAAGTAGAAGTTAAGCCCAAAGCTTTATTAGAAAACTGTATTTACTTATTTATTTTTGGTTGGAAGAAATGGACAGAACTAATAATGACAGCATTTGGGGAAAGGTATAACAGAACAACTTTACTGATATAGTAGGCTTGGTAAGATAACTTGAAAGAATAAAATGAAATGAAAGACTGATTATAGACTCAATTTTTTTTTTTTAAAGTGGAGGACACTAACACAGGAAGAAAGGCAACATGTTATAACAGAAGCAGCCACAGAAAATCTTAAGACATACTGACAGAGGTCTTCATGGGGGAGACAAATATTTGGAATTTCATGGGGCTGTATCAAGCTAACATGATAAATATGGCCAGAAACAAAGGACTACAGTCAGAACTCTGACAAACACGCAACAGAGCAGGAGCAGGTTCCTGTGGCTGAAGTGACAGGGAAAGAGTGAAAATTAGAGCTGGATCCTGGATTACTTCTCAGCTCTACCTTCACATAACCCTTTTAAAAGGCCAAAAAGCCACCTCTTCAGTGACCTTATAAGTTTTTTTCCTTTATAGCTTACAGAACAGATCTTGCTGTTTAGTGCCAACCCTAAGCAAAATTGTGAAGCCTGTGTTTATCTTTGGCATTTTCACATGCATCTGCCAAAACCTGCCCATGTATTTCTTGTTCTCCCTGTCTTCCAAAGAAGACTTTGTAAACTCTCAATATCTGATAAAGGTTCACTGTCCTTTACAGTCCAAATGGGAACTAAGTGTATTTTAACAGGGAACAAAACGTTTATAGTTATGGGAATGAATCTCTATAACAGAAATTTCAGGTCAAGAGTTATTTGGAGGAGAGTTTCTTTTCTTTTTTTCTCCCCCTTGAGGGGCAGAGGAACATGCCTAGCTGCCCTAAAATTTTCCCATGTAAGCAACTGCCTGCTCTATCTGCAAGGCTGGTCTTGGCAAGCTTAACAAAATGATGGAGTTTGAATACCATATAACTCTGTACTATTTTGCTTTTTTCTACTATAAAGGGTTTATTTCCAAAGTGTGAAATAAGTTATGAAAGATAAGGTTTCTATTTTTCTATATAGTGAAATAAGTGAAGATAAAAAAACACATTTGGGAAGGAGGTGTAACAATATACTTACGCTGATGCAATTTTTAAATAGCCAAAGAATTGTCTGGCATTTGCTTCCTTTAATTAAATTTGAGAGAAATTTTAAAGTATTCCTAATAGCCAGAATGACGGAAATCTTTTGCAGCACTTGGTATTAATATTTATAGGTAATTTTGTTTATTACATATTAGTTAATTTCAAAGATTAAAAAAAAAGAAAGGGAGCGAACCATATCTTTATGAAAACTGTTAAGAAAAGCTGACCCTCCATTCTGAACTGTTCTGTAAATCTTTATGACCCAAGATGAACAATTGATAAAATTAATTGCTCGGATAACACTGGGCACACATATACCTGCTGGTGCATACCTATCAACTAAAATACTTAGTATGTCACCTTTATTTTACAGAAATATTCACACCTGCCTTTCTTAGAGTGACAATCTAGAGGCATCCTCTGAGAGAAAATTATATATAGAAGACATCTTCCAGAAGTCCTAATAAAATGATACCATTATGTTAATAAAACAAGAAAACCGTTGAAGTCTTGGCTGCTAACTATATAATGCCGTTAGGAATTCAAAATTAAGCAGTAAAATCTGGAGAAAATATAAGAGTCTTGTGAAGAAACAATTATTTATACCAAATTCCATTTTTTACTTTTCTGATGGCTGTAGTTCTTATTCTAGTTGGGCATAAAAATAATTTTGATTACAAACGTGATAAAACACTACAGGCATGGGCTAAAGGCAAGGAACCTTCTGAAGGAGAAAATTATTTGTTCTGGACCGTTTTAGGGGAAAGCTGAATCTGATGGCTTCTTGATTCAAAGTCATCTACTTGCCTTATAAATTGCCCCTCAGCCCTTTTCAGGATACTATTTCTGCCCAGAGAAGAGAATATGCTTTAAACAGGAGAGCCGGTCAGTTTTTCATTATTTTTTGCAAAGCAGTATTAACACATATTATGTCATTTATGTGTGATTGGTTAGAAGAAAAACTGCCGAGTACATGAACAACTATTTGACATTTTTTTGCTACAAACCAGCAAAATCACTGTATTAAATGAGAAACGGTCTCACTGGTTTTCAACAATATTCCAATGACTGAGTGGGTAGGTCCTGAAGCTCTATAATAGTAAGAAAGTTAAAAGGCTCACCACCCTCTTCGTTCTGCCAGGCCTCTCCACAGAGAATCTGTCCTGACCATTCTCTCGATGAGCTTTTTCCATAACATGCCATCAGATGTCACTCGGTACCATTCCTTGCACACAAGCTCAGCGGCACACAGAGATTTGGCATCCAGGTATGACAGAATGTTCTCAGCAATGTGATCCAAACCCCGAGCTTTTGGTGGGGAGAGGAGGCAAAGAAGAACATAGGTGGTGAACGATTTTTTACAAATGGTTCTTTAAAACAGGACAGCATTCATTCTATGAAGGCACATTACTGTTTCTAGTGTGGTCCAGTTTCTTTTTCAGAGACTTGGGTCAAATGAGTGTCAATAATTTTTCCATAAGGTTACAGAAATGAACAGTATTTTCTATTTTCCTTTAGATAAGGAAGTTAAAGCTAACATCCAGCAAACCCCCCAAGACATTAAAAATAAAAAGGATTTCAGAAAACAATTCACATCTATCTGTATGGATTTCAGCACTAGGGGATGTTCTATGGATGGCATCTCAAACTCTGTGATTCAGACCCCCCCAAATCTCTATATTAGGTCCATTTCTCATTCTGTTTCTATTACTGCAGCAGTTCCAAAGCTGTTCAGTAAAAGAAATATCCTTTAAATGTACTGGGGGAGAGGCACTAAGTCAGAATGTGCTGTGTTATAGAATTTTGGGCATGCAGAAAGGAGAGAAGAAGGAAATACAGATTGGTATAGGAATATCCCGAGAGGGAAGACAGAGAGGTATGTTTAAGTTCAAGGATGAGTTTAATTTCAGATGTTTAAAAAAAAGAAAGACTATTTGAGAATAGTTGCTGCTATAAAAACTAAATGACAGTTGACCAAAAATGAAAAAAAATCCCAGACCAGTAGATAACTTGGTTAGAATTTCAGAGTCTATTTTGTAGGATGTACAGAAATAAACAAACAAACAAACAAACAAAAAAACCAAACAACAACAGTGGAAGTAGATCTTGAGCTGTGTAAACTAGATAGGCTTCCCAATTAAAATTCTCTACCACTCAAATTTGTGCTGAGGCCTCAAAGGAACAGATCCTATAAAACAGGATGATCGTACTAATAAACGTTTTGACTGCTGTTCTAATTCACAAGTGAAACAAAAACATTCAAGGTTATTTCTCTTTATGGGTTACATATCAAAGGTTTGCTAAAGACTTAAATAGTGCAGAAGGACTCCTTCAAACTTTGACCCCGCAGGCACAAACTTAATAAACAGAAAAGAATACCACATTTCACTTCGTGCCTTTTTCCTGAATCATACAAAGACACACTTGGACGCCGTGAACAACAATCCAAATGTGTTTAAACATTATTCTAATTATAAAGATTGTATGGATATCAGTCACATTTTTCAGCAGATTTAGAAAAGAAAGCATTAAATGAATCTTGTTTGGCTGGCATCACATGTTCATATTTAAGCATAAGCAGATGGAGGCATCCATCACCTCATTCTTATTAAAGGAACATAATTATAAGCCAATTAAAGATATAATAATTAGTACTTCATGCAAAATATAGTGATTTTACAAATCTTGCATCTTTATACTGAAACTTTCTATACCATCAGAAGTTTCCAAAATCTATTCCTGTATTTTTAAGGGCTGCCATCAAATTGCTCCTGATCTTTCACAATGTCCCTATAATAAGTCTTTGGAAGTAATTTCACCTAACACTCCCAACAAACCCATTACATTAATGGATTACAGGCATTTTTTGAAGTAGTTTGGTTTACTAAATGTAGCCAGATGATGTAGGTTTATAAGTTAAAGTGGATGTAAAGTATTAAACTGATGATTTAATATCTTATAAAGTAGTCAGCAGATACAAACCAGGGATCAGTGTTAGGCAAAGGGATACACCGGTCTAATCAACTCCTGTTCAATTCTTAGTGGTATATGCTTGAGATAGTAACATGTCTCAGTGAATGGGCAGAACACTGTAATGAGGTACACACGGGTTGTTCACAGAAAGAAAACCGTTTGCCTGTGGCTAAAACAAAATCCGATGAGTGAAGAGGGGGCAGAAATCTATTCTATTTAACAAAAGATACAGGTACAAATTCAGCTTTAAAATGGTTATTTCTAAGTTATATACAGGCGTTTCTTTTATTTTAAAGGGCAATTTAAATCACAATTTTGGAAAAACAAATTTTTTAAAAAGCTATAATTGGTAAAGATTAAGCAAAGTGGTAATAAGCAATTTGGGGGAAGGTATAAGTCGGTATATTTTTCTTAGACAATAATTTGGTACATGTAATAAAAGCCTTAAAATTCTCATCATTTTTTAATATAGGAATCCCACTTCTGGTATTTTTTCCCTAGGATGCCCAAAAGATTACTGAATAAGAATGTCCATCACAGAATAGTTTATAATAGGAAAAACATTTTAAACTACCCTAATAAAGAGGTTCAATAAAGAGGTTAAATAATATGTGCTTTAACCATCACAAAGAATCCTATAAAAATGTTTTTAAAGAGCAAACACTTAGAAAATACATTAAGAGAAATATTAAGAAAAAGATGCTACAAACACTTAAGATCTCAGCTTTAGAAGGAAATACACACACATATCTAGAAATAGCAAGAAGGCTACACGCCAAATATTAATAGCACACTAGGAGTTCTCTCTGAATGGTGGGGCTCTGGGAAATTTTATTTCAATGTTTTAAACTTTGCCTACGTCATGTCCTAGGATCACCATCCAGCATTCATTAAAACAACCACAGCGCCCTCCAAAACAAAGTATCTTAAGTTTGTATGTATGTGCATATGTGGATACTTGTGTTCATACACACACACACACACAATTTAAATATATGTATTTAAAACACACACACACATACAGCTTACAATAGCTGTTTGATTACTGTGCACTGTGAGATTGTAAAGCCTGGAATTTACATCCTGAGATACTCTTCTTTCTAAAATATTAAAAAATGTTTCTTATTCATCCCTACGATTTAAATATTCTGTTGATAAATTCCTTTAGAAATCCAAAGCCAAGTATAACAAATGAACATATCTTGAAACACTCATCTCAGACCAGAAAACACCTTAGAAAAGATATTACTTGACTGGTGTGTGAGTAAAAAGGGAGAAAATAGGGAAAAGAGGAGTTTCTGTTGCCGGAGTCTGATTTTTTGTATTTATCCTCCAAGAAGGTACAATTAAAGGACTGTGTAAAAATCAAGCCAATAAAGACTTTTAAAAACAGAGATGTATAGCTGAAGATCCAGTACCATTACCATTGTAACATATCTTCCAGGCAAATTAATGGCTCACAAACACCCGTAGACATACCTGGCAAAGCAGTTATGAAATCCCTCTGCAGCATAGGTTTGAGATACGAGTTTATGTGCCCATGTTGGTAATGACACATTTGGGATATAAGATGTTCCACAAATTCCACTTGATCGGACTCTGACCACTGTTCAAAATATTTGACACACAGTTCCTTTTCCTTCTCATAGCTTGCTGAGAGTTTCCGTTGCTTGGGCACAATCATACTGGAAGTGCCATTGGCAAGTTTGGTCTGTAGAAGGGGTGAATTAAAAAAAAACATATAATAAGTATTGAAAATGAGGGAAATATATAATTTGCTGGTCTTGCATGCTATGTTATGTCTATATGACGGAGCTCACTTTGTTACTCTATTAATAATTGAATGTTTGTAAATAGTAATTACAAGGAAAACCACAAAAATACCACAGTAAGTTGGTACACTGGAATACTGCTGTATGACTAGGCACCCATTTCCAAAAGTTCACAGGAAGACATTATTTGGAGATATATAGATGAAAACCAAAAGCTGGAAGCATGTTAAGTTATTACTAGCAAGCAAAAAAGCTAATTTGCTTTTTCTTGTATATACCGGTTACTAGACATATATACAATTACCGACCACTTATTTTTTTAAATATTCGAATAAGAAATTCTCCATACAAAGAAAGGCCAATGAATAACCTGAGACACTGGTAGTTTGGAGCAAAAGCTTAAATAACACTTACATGCTTCATCTACCCTTTCCTTCCAAAAAATCCCATTTCCACTGTCATCAAAATTATATGCTATAGCCTTGGCCAGTGTGACTTGGTGGGTTAGAGCATTATCCCATGCACCAAAAGGTTGCAGATTTGATTCCTGGTCAGGGCACATACCTCCAGCTGTGGGTTCAGTCTCTAGTCAGGGAATGTACGGTAGGCAACTGATCGATGTTTCTCTCTCACATCTATGTTTGTTTCTCTCTCCCCCAACCTCCCCGCAAGGATTAAAAAATATATATGCTATAAAGTCTTTAATCCTTTTTTATTAACTGGTTTAGTCAATAAATATTAATTGAGTGTTTACATTGTGTCAAACACTGTACTAGGTGCTAAGAATATAACACTGAAAAAAAATAACAGTTTCTATTATTGGGGAAACTGATATACTAGTGTGTATGACAAGTTAAAAACATAGCCAAATAAATAGAAAATATAATGTCTATAATGCTGGGAAGAAAAATAAAGCAGGATAAGGGGACACACAAAATTGTAAGATGGTCCCAACACTCTTGGCTCCTGGTGTATACACGTCTTCTCTCAAGTTTTTCAAACAAACATGTAGGTACTGCTATGACTTAATTAAGATCCCTAATTAGTTGACCTTAAGGTTAGGTGATTACTCTGGTGGATCTGACCTAATCAAATAAACTCTTTAAAAGCAGAGTTTTTGCCAGTTGGTTGCAGAAGAGGGAGGAGACCATGTGGCAAGGAATGCAGTCAGCCTCTAGGAGTTCACAGCCAGTAAGGAAAAGGGGACTTCAATTCTACAAATGCAAGGAACTGAATTCTGCCAACAACAATGAGCTGCGAAGACAATTTTCCCCCAGAGGCTCCAGATTAGAAGTCAGCCTGGCCAAGCCTTGATTTTAGCCTTGTAATACACTGAGCCAAGGACCCAGCCATGCTGTGCCAGACTCCTGACCTACAGAACTGTGAGCTAATGGGTGGGTGCTGTTTTAACTTTCTAAGTTTGTGGTAATTTGTTATGTGGCAAGTAAAACAAAACAAAACAAAACTAATATAGTTATTTAAGTCTAAGGTGGTAGGAGATAGTTTTCTTAAAGATGGCATGTGAACTGAAACATGAAGGAAATAAGGGGACTAGACATTTTATCACATGGGGGAAGAATGGTCTAGGAAATGGAAATTTTGAGGGCAAAGGTCTTGGGTGGCAGTCTGTCTGGCATGCTCACGGAGCAACAGGAAGGCCCAGGGCGCACGGAGAACTGAAGCTGGCTAAGTAGTCCAAGCCAGATCATGCAGGTCATTGTAGGTGGTGGTAGCTAATCTCCAAAAAGGGCTCTAAACAATTCCATTCCTCCCTGAACACAAATGCTGTTCCTTCCATCAAGAGGTCGAGTTTGTCTTAACCTTTGAATCTGGGCTTTGACTAACAAAATGTAGAGAAAGTGACATTCTGGGACTTCGGAGCCCAGACAGCTTCTACTTACTCCTTCTTAAAGCTTTGAGCCACCATGTAGGAAATTCAGGCTCCCTGCTGGAGAGGAAAGACTGGAGGATGAGAAGCTAAGACAAGGTCACATGAAGAAGCACCTTGAAGCCTAAGAGTGACATGATCCGACATCTTTTACAAGGGTCACTGTTGCGTGGAGAATGGACTCTACAGAACATGAATGGAAATAAGGAAACTAATTAAGAGACT
Source organism: Mormoops blainvillei (assembly GCA_004026545.1). NCBI lineage: Eukaryota > Metazoa > Chordata > Mammalia > Chiroptera > Mormoopidae > Mormoops > Mormoops blainvillei. The sequence goes on along the minus strand of PVJD01014225.1, from coordinate 4,176 downwards.
ACTTTACAATAGTCCACAGAAGAGACAACAATCTTTTGATTAGAGTGGTAGCTGTAGAGGTGGTGAGAGATAATAGGGATTCAATGTATATTTTGACGGCAAAGCCAACTGAATTTGCTGATAAACTGGATGTGGAGTATGAGGGGGAAAAAGGAGAAGAGAATCCACGATGGTGGCACAGTAGGTGGACTAACTGGAATTACAACTAAATTAGAGATCATCCTGAATAACCAACTGAAGACCAGCTAGTCATTTTTTAATTTATTGGCTTTTTTTTAGAGAGTAGGTGAAACACTGATTTGTTTTTCCACTTATGCATTCATTAGTTGATTCTTGTACGTGCCCTGACCAAGGACTGAACCTACCACCTTGCCATATCTGGATGATGCTCTAACCACCTGAGCTATCCAGACAGGGCCAGGACTAGCTAAAGAGAAGGTTTATAACCAATGATTTACAGAAGAAGCCAAATCAAGAGTGGTAGGAAGGGCAGCGATGTAAAAAAGGTTGGCTTTGCTCTCATGGCACTGGGGTTCCATAGGGATATCTCGGCTGTGGGTGTTACCCCTGTGACATGTGGGGTTTCAACCCCAAGCTAGGCCCCCCAGCTCAGAGCACCAGAGCTTGGAAGAGGCACCCACATAACATCTGGCTGTGAAAATCAGTGGGGATTCTGTCTGCTAGAAACACAGGTACTCTCTTAAAGGGCCAACCCACAAAATTTCACTCACGGCCATTCACCTTGGTCTCTAGCAGAGGGAGGGAGGGCTGGACTAGAGTTACATGAGAAGAGTCATTCTCCCATAATGCAAACGGCATCTTTCTTGGGTGGTGCACTCCCCTCCATGTGGCAGCAGGCTGAGGCAAAGCAAGAGCTCCACCCCACCGTGCAGAGCTTACATCCAGTGCAGGAGTCAGCTGCTGTGGCCAGGGTGTAGAGCTCTGGGCAGACTCAGGGGGCATCAGTAACTGAGTTATGTGGCTTTGGGGTTGGGGCCATTCCCCTCACTTTCCCATCAACCTGACTGGCACTTCCTCCTCATGGGAGATCCACTAGCCCCACTCTCCTGGCTTCTGGCAGACCCACTCCCCAGACTCCTAGTGACTTAGCCTTGCTGAGGTTGGGCAAATCAACTGAATTGTGTGGATTCAGGGCAGGGGCCATCCCCCCCCCGCCCCGCCCGCCACCTTCCCTGAAGCCTGACCAGCACCTCCCCTTCATGGGAGACCCACTAGTCCCAACCTCCCAACTCCTGGAGACCCACTCCTTCTAAGCTCCATCTCCTCCTGGTAGAACCTGGGACGGACTGAGTCGTGTGGCTCTATGACAGGAGCCATGTTCCCTTGCATGCCCAACCAGAGCAGAGCCCTCCCTTCACAGGGCCAAATCTTAGTCTGTTTGGGCCCGATAAACTCTGCTGGCCTCACCTTGATGACTCCCTGAGAATATGTAAAGCAAATCTTGATGGACATAAAGGAAGAGACAGATAGTAACAGAGTCATAGTAGGGGACTTTAACACCTGTTGACATCAATGGATAGGTCTTCCAGACAAAAAATCAACAAGGAAATAGTGGCCCTAAATGACACACGAGATGAGAAGGACTGAATTGACATCTTCAGAGCATTTTACCCCAAAGCAGTAGACTATACATTCTCTTCAAGTGCACATGGAGCATTTGCTAGGAAAGACCACATGTTAGGACACAAAACAAGCCTCAATAAATTTAAGAAAACTGAAATCATATCAAGCATCTTCTCTGACCATAATGGTATGAAACTAGAAATCAATCACAGGAAAAAAACTGGAAAACACACAAGGACATGGAGGCTAAATAACTTGTTACTAAACAATGAATGGGTTAACAGTGAAATCAAGGAAGAAATCAAAAGATACCTTGAAACAAATGAAAATGAGAACACAGCTCAAAATCTAGAGGAAAGCAGTTCTAACAGGGAAATTCATAGCATTACAGGCCAACCTCAATAAACAAGAAAAATCTCTAAAACATCTAACTTTATACAGAAAAGAACTATATATAAGGAACAATAAACAATAGGAAAAAGGAAATGATAAAGGTCACAGCAAAAATAAATGAAATAGTCTTTTAAAAAAATATAAAAGATCAATGAAACCAAGATCTGGTTCTTTGAAAAGAGAAACAAGATTGACAAACCAATAAACAGACTCATCAAGAAAAAAAGAGAGGACACAAATAAATACAATCAGACATTAAGGAGGAGAAGTAACAACTGACACCAAAGAAAAACAAAGGACTGTAAGAAAATATTACAAATAACTATATGCCAACAAATTGGATAATCTGGACAAAATAGATAAATTCCTAGAAAAATAACAATCTTCTAAAACTGAATCAGGAAGAATCAGAGAGTCTAGACAAACAGATTACAACTAGGGAAATTGAATCAGTAATAAAAAAAAACAACATCAAACAAAAGTACTGTACCGAATGGCTTCAGAGGTGAATTTTACCAAACATTCAAAGAACTAATGCCCATCCTTCTTAAACCATTCTAAAAAATTTCAAGAGGAGGCATGATTCCCAAACTCATCTTATGAGGCCAGCATTATCCTAATTCCAAACCAGATATAGACACCACAAAGAAAGAAAATTATAGGCCAATATCCCTGATGAACACAGATGCTAAAATCCTCAACAAAATATTAGCAAACTGGATCCCGCAAGACATTAAAAAGCTAAACACCATAATCGAGTGGGATTTGTTTTTTGGAGTCTCTGTTTCCCTCTTCTGTAAAATAAGAATAATTATAGAATCTATTCCATTTGCTTCTTGTGAGGATCAATCAAAATAATCTAAAAAAAAGTGTGCTTAACTCACCTGTCACACAGTAATGACCAATAAATCAACACTCTTAATGACACAATACTGTTGGAGTTGGATTCTCCCTCTTTTTAAAAAATATATCCGATGGACTTCTGGTCAAGATGGAGGCGTAGGTAGACACAGTTTGTCTCCTCACACAGCCAAAAGAAGGAAAACAACTTCAAAAACAAAAAATAACCAGAACTACCAGAAATCAAACTGTATGGAAGTCCGCCAATCAAGGAGTTATAGAGGAAAACATTCACTTAGACTGGTAGGAGGGGCGGAGACAGGCAGCCGGGCAGAGAGGAGGCGGCAAGGTGGCAGCTGGCGGATGTGGTGGGCAAGGAAGTGGCTGATGGACTGGGTGGTCCCATATTTGCATGTGGATAAACTGGGAAGAACAACTAGGGAGTGAGAGAGACATGCAACCCAGGGTTCCAGCACAGGAAAATAAAGCCTCAAAACCTCTACCGGTAAAAGCCTGTGGGGTTGCGGCAGCGGGAGAAACGGCCAGTCTCACAGGAGAACTCGTTTGAGAGACCCAGAGGGTCCTAGGACGTACACAAATCCACCCAGCTGGGATTCAGCACCAGAAGGGCCCAATTTGCTTCTGGGTAGCAGTGGAAGTGACTGAAAGCCAGCCAAGAGCCAAGCAGTGGCACTGTTCCCTCTCAGACCCCTCCCCCACATACAGTGCCACAAGGCAGTGACGTGGGTTGCCGCGCCCTGATGACTACCTAAGGCTCTTCCCCTCAGAACGTAATAGCCTCACCAAGACAAAAAAATATGACCCAAAGGAAAGAAGAGATCAAAGCTCCAAAAATAGAACTAAGCAATGAAGAGATAGCCACCCTATCAGATGCAGAGTTCAAACACCCGTAATCTGGATGCTCACAGAATTGGTGGAGTATGTTCGCAGTACAGAGGAAAAAGGGAAGGCTGTGCAAAGTGACATAAAGAAAAATATACAGGGAACCAACAGGGAAGGGAGGGAAACCTGGTCTCAAATCAATGATTTGGAGCAAAAAGAAGAAGTAAACATTCCACCAGAACAGAATGAAGAAACAAGAATTCAAAAAAATGAGGAGAGGCTCAGGAACCTCTGGGACAACTTTAAATGAATCACAAGGGTGCCAGAAAGAGAAGAAGAAGAGCAAGACATTGAAAACTTATTTGAAAAAATAATGAAGGAGAACTTCCCCAATCTGGCAAAGGAAAGAGACTTCCAGGAAGTCTAAGAAGCTCACAGAATCCCAAAGAAGTTGGACCCAAGGAAGCACACACCAAGGCACAACATCATTACATTACCCAAGATTAAAGATAAGGA
>PVJD01014224.1:0-30109 GCA_004026545.1 Mormoops blainvillei | reverse complement strand
TCTCGTCTGCAGTAAAGAATACCTATAGCTTGGTCCGTACAACCTGACAGATGCCACATGGTGGGGCTCGTGCTAATTTTGCTATACCTACAGACAAGTGCAACAGTAGTAGCTCAATAAGGTAAGACTCGTTCTATTATAAGCCAACAGAGTTGTGAAGGATAGTTAGAATGTAGGTACATGGAAAGATCAGAAAGTTACTCCTCACTGATAGGCCCATGAGGGCACAGACAGAAAAGGGAATATAAAAGGTTTAATTGGAGGGAAATGCTCGTACTATTGCCCTGGTTTGAGGAGAGCATTTGTAGAAGATGGAAAGGAGTAGGCAACGGTTAATAATTGGCTCTTCAATCCCCAATAAAGCCGGGTTCTAACTTCTTCAGAGTGAGAAATACCTCAAACAGCACTAATGAGTGCAACCAAAAAATTACCTTTCTTGGCGTTCTCGGTTTCACTAAGTGCTCCCCACCTTTCATCCAGTTGTTCAGGCCAGAAACTAGGAGCTATCCGTCACACTTTTTCTTCTTACCACTTCAGCATCCAAGCAACTGTTAAATTCTGTAGGTTTTATCTCCAAAAATATTTTCAATTGCACTTTTTATCTCTGTACCTACTGTCCACGCTCTCTCCTCATGAGTTTTGAGATGCCTGATGAAACGGTGTGTTTCCTATTTACCTCTAGCACAAGACTTTGCATGTAACAAAAAGATGCTCAGTGGTTTCCGGGCACGTTCACTGTACCACGGCACGGTCATCAACACATTTTTAAAAATATTCTCTCTCAGTACATTGTTATGAAGATATTGTCTCCATTTTGTAGATAAGGAAATGAAGGCTTAGAGATTGAATTATTCGTCCAACTGGCAGAGGTGAGATTTGAACAGCGACAGGCTTACTCTGGAACCAGCTTCACATGAGCCTCCCCTGCCCCGGTAGGGCTCATTCGCCTGCCACATGCTTGCCTTCCCGGAGTGCACAGACGGGCTTCCTGAGCCTTCTGGCAATACCCTAAACCCAAGACTATCTGACTCTTTTCCTTTGGGGTTTTGATCCTGAATGAGAGACCAGCTCCGATAAGAACATAAAGACCTTTAGTTTTGACAGGCATCGTTCAAGCTGGTTAACTTACCAAGCAGCAGCCCGGTGGCTTGCAATAATCAATGCTGTGGCCACCATGAAAAATGTGCTGCTCAACCCTCCTGTCACAGGACCTCAACTTGCTATCCGCCTGGATCTACCAGAGTGTTTACATAACTTCCCCCAAACCAGAAAGCTTATCCATAAGCAATAAAATAGTCTGACTCCTGCACCCAAGGTCAAGGCTTGGGTGAGGCAAGTGAGCCCAGTGAGAATGACGGAGGCATTCACCCTGCACTTGTGTAACCCCGAGGATGAGCGCCTCCTTAAATCTGCACCCTGGGCGCCTCGGCCTCCCCCTCGTTCTGGCCCTGCCGCTATCCACACTCCAAAAAGAAGGGTCGAAGTTTGGTTTTCCCAAGCCGAGAATGGGCTTATTTTTTTAAAAAGATTTTATTTTTAGTATGAGGGGAAGGGAGGGAGGAAGAGAGTGGAAGAAACATCATTGTGTGGTTGCCTCTCATGCGCCCCCTACTGGGGACCTGGCCAGCCACCCAGGCATGAGCCCTGGCTGGGAAATCAAACCAGCGACCCTTTGGTTCACAGGCCGGCACTCAATCCACTGAGCCACACCAGCCAGGGCTGTTTATTGATTTCAGAGAGAGAGGAAAAGAGGGGGAGAGAGAGGGAGAGAAATGCTGATGGGAGAGAGAGACATCAACGGGTTGCCTCTTGTACGCCCGGACTGAGGACCACACTCGCAACTTCAGCGTGAGCCTGACCGGGAATCAAACCTGTCGCCGTTCAGTGCACAGGACGATGGTCCAACAACTGAGCCGCCCGGCCAGAGCAAGAAAGGTCAAACTTTTAATGATAGTTATAGATTCTCTCCTCTCCTTGCAGGGTTTTCAGGTTGAATTTGTCTACAAAAATAGCATAAAAGGAGCACTATCTCTGGTTTGAATATTTAAGCTCATCTACCCCTTCTCCTTGGCTTCAGCAGAAAATATGTAGGTAACTGAAAAGTCATGGAAACCATCTCGGGACCTTTCGTCAAAGTTTCATGACACCCTGTGACACTTCGGCTTTCCCGCGTCCTCCCCATCTCCATTCTCTTTCCTCAACCTTGTTCCTCTTTTCTGTGACTGTGACAGTGATTAATTCATGCCCACTCCCTGCTCCAGCCAAATGGGGCTAGATCAAAACAGAAACCTTTCTTTTGTTCCTTGTAGCTATTAGAAATCAGGAGAATGGACCTGCAGCCGTGAACTCTTCCACTGTTGAAGCAAATCACCCAACTCCATCCCCCTTGATATTTTTTAAAGTCTGATTCACTGGCACCCTACAATCCATATACCTTAATTATATACTTCACTACGTATCTGGACACAAGTATTTGTAGATCTGGTTACTGGCACAACAGCTATAAAACCTTATACATTTTTAATTGGTGACTCCAAACTGAAATTTCAAAGCTAGAGGCAGAAACTAATGTCTCAACTTGTTCTTTCCAGATAATAATCTTTCCTTGGCCAATAAAATGCCTTGTGGAAGACGGGTTTGCTTAGGCACAACCGCGTTGCATAAATCACACGGGGAAATTTAAGGTTCACAGAGCCACCCTTCTGTTTCTTGCCCCCAGCCTAATACCAAGTGTCTTCAAGTTAGATGCGTTTATTATTAAAGTCTTTCTCTTTTAGCAATTGCGATTCCGAAAGGCTTACAGTACTTTTTTATGGCCTAGCAGTTTCCCTCAACGATAAAACATCATGGCTTAATATTTCACATAGAATATGGAAAAGCACCAGAGGGGATAATTAAGCTCTCCAAATGGGACACTAGAATCCCTCACGAGCCCGTGATAAAATGGAGACGATATTATTAAACTTACATAACAAAAGTTCCAGTCGCTAACTCGAACGACGTGAACATGTTGGCTCCTCTTGGCCATTTTTTATTCTTCAAAAGAAAACTGCCATCACGTTAGAATAATTTAGAGAAGAAAACTTTATGGAAGTTTCAGTGGAAGTTAAACATAATGGAAGTGATGTGACAGCACTAGTTCATATTTGCATCTTCCCTCAATGAGTCAGGCATCCTCACTGACACAGCCAATGGGCGCTGATACGCAAGGAACATTCTAAAATCTATTACATCATCATGCATTTTCTTTACTCATTTCAGACTGTCATCTCCAAAGACTTTTACTTCAGTGAAGTAATTACTCATTGGGGATCACTTTGATCCTGTAAGTAAAGCCCCTTGTTTCCCCCCCCCCCCATCAGAAGAGCCCTCCGAAATGTGATCAGAAGTCATTTTAATTCCTTTCATATTCAAATATGTTTCTGAATGTATTTTACTGAAACTTTAGAGTTAGCATTTGACAAGACACTTTTACCTTTTTGATATCTGCAACAATTTTGTCCGCTTTTAATGAGTCAAACCTGAAAGCGTGCACACCACACCTGCCTTTTTATTTTATTGTTCCCTTATTTTTAACACTAACTTCCCCTCTTCGTTTTCTACTTGCTCCACTGGGGTCTCTAACACACAATTTACAGCTGCAGCCAACCCTTACCATTGCCTTCAATTACAATATGTTGCTGCTTTGGGATTCGCAACTTATACCTGTTCCTTAAAAGTTTTTAAAATATCTTACGAGATGTGATATGTTTCCATAGAGACTCAGTTGGATAAATCATTTTGTATGTATCTCAGGTCATTGTGGAAACTCTTTGGAAAGAGGTATAATTTTACTACACTCTGGTGTTTTTGTATATACAGTTTCTGAGAAGGTAGAAACTGACAGTAATAATAAAAGCTTCCAGAGAGATCTAGAGATTGTGTAGAGGAGGTTGACAAAAACTTGGAGGGCCTAGACTCTATCATTTAAAAAATAGTTTACATATAGCACAAAGGTGAAGGATGGTCTCATTCCAAATAAGTTGAAGACAATAATTATAGCAATCTTTATAAGTACATTATAGTCTCGGTGCCTCATATGTTCATTCATTCATTTATTCAACGAATACTTTCTAAGCCGCTACCAGACCCAGAGAGGACAAGGCCAAATATCTCATTTGCAAAAGCCTTGAGGAAAATGATCTGTGATTCTGTCATTCAGCCTTTGCCAACGTGATCCGATATACATTTTTTCCAGCTGAAAATTCCCTCAGCTTGACATTCTTGCCCAATTCTAAACCTTTACCTAACCTTCAGGGAGGCTGACCGATTTTAGGCCTTAATGTTCGCCTTCCTAGAATGTCCTTCTGTCAGGGAGGAATACCTCTGAGTGAATGAGAACGTGGGGGAAAAAAAAAGAGAGAGAGGCTGTTTGCTCTCTTACTGGAAGAAGCCTGGTAAACAGTCCCTTCCAATGTGTAAGAATTAGTTTTAAAAAAAAAAGTAATTTTTTAAGTATTACCATATGTCTACCACCATGCTGGGTCTTAAGGAGAATCCAAGAAAGCTGTACTCATTCAAAAAGGTTTTTCCTCCCAAAGTATATAAATAATGTTGGGAGTGGTGATGATTATAGTGAAAAAAAATAATAATAATAAAGAATTTAGCCGATACTGATTTCTGCCTCCTCTAGAGGCTACAGAAGTTAAGCTTTTAGGGGTTATATTCGAGTCATATTTTAAGAGTGGAAAACATCTGATTAATTTGGAGCTGTCATAGAGATATCATTTTGGTTTTAATAGCACTGGGGGAGGGCGGGCGGGGAGCGTTAGATGCTATGGTTTAGCTGAGGTTGGATTCAGGTTTCAAATGTGAATTTCAGGAAGGTCCGATTCCGTGTGTGGGCAAGCTCTTCGCTCTCTCTCTTGGAAAGGACCGAGGGCCAGTCCACATGATTCAGGGCCTCCTCTAACTTTGCCACAGTTCTTGATGTCAGTCGGCTCTACTCCAGTCACGACCTTCATGGAAGAAGATAAAGGGAAAGAGACCAAACCAGTTCCAGGGTCCGGCTCCTCGGCCACGGCCCCATATTTCTGTTCTGAGCCTCGGCAACACTCCCCTCTTTAACTAACACCAACATTTCGAGGGCAGGTTTTGAATCCTACTCTATGCTTAGTATGATGTTAGGAAATATCAAAATGCATTAAGTGAGATTAACGGTTCCTTCCTTCTAGAGTTTACGTCTGAATAGAGGGGATGATACATTTACAAAAATTTTAAAGACAAACGTAAGTACATGCCAAGACGACAGGCAGATATGTGTCCCTGAGTCCTAGGGAAGCTGAGTTCAAAACTGAACAATCAAGGGAAAACTACGAGCGGCCAAATCTGTTTGCTGAAGCTGTAAATTAGCGTGGGTATAGGTGAAAAGGCTTCTCGCTTAAAAGAAATAGGCTGGATAATAAAGCTGTAAGTGTGAGGAGTCACAAAGCATCACATGGACTGGTTTCCTCTCATTCTTACATTAATAGCTGAAAAATCCCTTCACAGGCCACATATTTCAACAGCTGTGCAAACAAAGTCAAAGCCATGTGTCTAATTGAATCTTCAATATTCGAGTCAATTTGTGAAATGTCTCACAACTGCCTTCCAATTTGTACCCCAAGTCTCATCTGAAGGTGATAATGGCGAGGACCTATGGTAGAAGGCAGGCGGGCCGTTGTCGCGATTTAAAAGCCCTTCGTTTCTTAAGGTCTAGCACAGACTGGGGAAAAGGAGGAAAACAAACTAACAAGCCCGCCCTTGAAACACTGAGACTGTTTTCCTCTCAAGTTGCTCTCTCATTACAAAAATGAATCACTCTCCATTGATTGTGTTGAAAGGAGCAAAGCAAAAACTCTCCAGCTCCCAACTTCTAGAGACATCGGAACCCTTCATAGAGACTGCTGACTGGAGGCCTTGAAGAGAAATAAGGACATCTGAACATTCGTTCGAAGAGAAGTGTTTGGTCAATAAATTTAAGAGCAAAAAGGCTTTCAAAGCTTCCAAAGTTTCAGGGGGCTCTTTCTGAATACTCCACACTTGAGAATCGTACATTATTGCTAATCCTATTCCAGCCTGTGAAAAGGTCATTTAGCTTAATAGTAACTTAATGCTTTGTATCTGTTTGCGTATTGACTCTGAACAAGGTTCGGCTTTATCCCAGGTATGAACCTGCTCTGTTTTCAATGAGCTATCTCTGCCTTGGAAAGGAAACAGACAGTAATGGGCATGACAGGAGCAAAATTTCGAGATGTCTCACATTAAATCACAGCAATCTGGAGGTAGGAAGTTAATCAGTGAACAGAGCCGAGGGTCGAAGCCAACAGAAGCCTGCTCACCTTCTTGAATGCTCATTAAAACTTTGGCTCAGCTTCCAGGTGGCTACCTACAAAGGAAGAGCTGACCGCCGGAAGCCACCGTATCCACCTTGCCCGTGAACATTCTGGTGTATTGCCCACAACCAATCCAAAAGCAGCCAACGCTTCGTCCTTACAGGCTATAAGCCAATCCCGGAACTGCCCTTGTCCCGCCCCCTTTACCTAGAGCCGAGGTAAATTCCTTCTGAGCAGCTTACATCTTCCTTCGCCAAGTTCGTTTCAGAGCAGCTTACATCTTTCTTCGCCAAGTTCGTACATAACAGAGGCCCGCCCGTCAGCCCCAGGACAGTGGACGTGTTTGTCTTCCCCATCTCCCCCTGGCGGTTTGGACTGTGTGTCCCAAGACCTGGTTCTTTTTCTGGCTCTCATACGGCTCAATAGCTCCTTTCTTTCAGGAGAACTTTCAGCCTCAAAGGTCCTGTTGTTGTTCTTGTTCAACAGGCGCCAGGCTCTGGCCGCCCAGTGTGATAGAACCTGGTGATTCGACCTGCCCGGTATAAAGGTGACGCGGTATACGGGATAGGACTTAGGCTCCGGCACCAAAATGCCCAGGTGCTTACTACCTTCTGCATCATTTCTCTACGCCTCTCTTTCCTCATTTCTTAACGAGGATCCTCATATTTATGTACCAGGGATGTTGCAGATTACACGAGATACGGTAAAATAAAGACCTTCACATGGCACCTCGATGCATCATAGGTGCCGAACGGTGTAATTATAATGGCTCCTTCCCTTCACTGTCAATATCCTTAGGATTTTACAGTTCAGTTTTTTCAGTGCAAATAAACTACTGTGGCTCTCCTCATCACTGTTGCCATCGTCCTCATCGCCTAAATTTACATTTTCAAAGCATTTTACATTTATTACCTCATCAAATATTTACTGATTGAACCTCTCCAATAACAAGAACAGCTAAGACAATCTCATTCGAAGATCAAAAGCTGGCGTTACCTTATAGTTTTTCCTTGTATCAATATTAAACAGATACCTGCCATCCTGGAAGTCTCACTCATTAGTCCTCGGTCTTCCCTACCCAAGCATTAAAGTCTGCTCTCCCTTTTGACATAATAGCTCTTTTGAAACCTAAATGCGGTTGTTATGGATAGCAATATTCAAGTCTTCCCTAAGAACTTAGAATCATAGAAATGCCCCTCTGGCCTTCTGTGGACTCCGAGGCATTGTCCCTGAGAAAGGGCAACCTGAACTTTTTCATGTGCTCTCAGAATCCTGGCACAGGGGGTACAAAATGCCCACCATGGAAGGGCCCTCTCCACTCTGCTGCTCTGTGTTCTCGGTGGCTGAATATGAACTATGTGTCAATGGCTCTTTGGCTTTCTTTCAAGCACATGTGACTGGAAACACCAGCAGATCATGGACTCCCTCCGATGGGGTCACTCCAGGCTGGATCAAAGGACTGCTCCCGACCAGGGGCCCAGCGTGCTCTGATACTTAAAGTGATCGCTTCTTCCTGCTGTACCATCAGACGTCCAGGTGAAAAAAAATTCCCTGCTCGTGTTATTCCCAGGGACCTTCGCTATACCTAGTGATTTTCCGATATCCGGTCCCTCCTTTGTAAGTTTATTAAAGGCTCCTCAAAAGTACTCGGTTAGATTGTGCAATTCATTTCCTGTAAGTTTCCTGGCTCATACACTGGTTTAGAGAAAGTGAGTTCAAATCCCCAATCCTCCACTTGTTTAACAGTGTAGCCTTCGGGAACCTGAGATCCCAAAGTCTCGGTATTCACACTGTGAAATGAGATAATAAAAATACCCACCTGCTAGGAGGAGTTATAAGAATTGAGTCCATATGCATGTGACCTGCTTAACGAAGAACCAGGCACACAAGTAAGCAGTTGATGAAACTTCGCTCGAACTACTGTAGTTCTTTTTCATTCTAAAATTTAAAAAACTACTCAGACTTTAAACCCAGGGAGACAAAAGTGGAATTTATTTACAAAATGTCAAAAAGTAATCATATGAAGGGAGGAGAAAAAATACAAGGTAAATAAATATTTTAAAGTAGAATTCAATCATAGTAATTAGACTTAAACATATTTCTCATTTTTAGCTCAAGAAATTTCTGATGCTACAGAAATCCTTTCAAAGTAAGTATCTGATGAGAATTTAGGAACACATTTAATTAAGGGGAGTTAGGATTCTAAATTAGAAATATAACAAGCTTTAGCTGATGTTTTTAAAAGTCCATTAAGATAAGAAGATCCCCAATACTAGTCATATTCATTGATTTAGTTTGATGAAAGTCAAAGATAAAAATGTGGAAAAAAATAAGGATTAGACCAAATCCCATATAATCTTTCCAGTAGGATTACTTATGTCTGAGGGTTTTTTCTCATCTTAAGAGAGCACCTTGAAAATTCTGGTCTTACTGGGAACAAGAAGATAACACGAATCCTTTCAAATTTATTTAGTTTTTAAAAATAACCCACATTGGCTACATGGGAAAAAGGCTTAGTCTGAAAACAAGCCCTGAGGCAACACGAGGATCCGCATTCGTTATAGTCTCTGCCAATACCATATTATTACTTCAGGTTCAAAGCAAAATCAATAGCACGTCATTTGGCTTTGTAATGGCAGAAATGCAAGATGCCACCAACTGAAAGGAGGCCATCTGGAAAGACATAGCTAGAAGCACCCCGTGAAAATACTGTGAACGATTTCAGCATCAGGTGCAATAATTGTCTAAAATCTAGCTCTTACACGTGTGTATTATTTATGAAGCTAAACGCCTTGATATAAATCTTAATATTTGACAGATTATCTCTCCGGAAGACCAGTGTGTTAGTCTCTGCTTTTATAAGTTTGTCAAAGGCTGAGGGAACAATAAGCACCACCCACCCAACAAAGGGACGTAGCACTTCTCACAAGTAAAACAGCACAGGAATTTCATGTGCAGGAATCTCGTACCTGTGGACAGAAATGGTCCCCAGCTTCCAGTGGGGCCTTAGCAAATTATTAGCAAAATGCCGTATGCCTATTTTTCTATCGTTAGTTCAAATTATTGTGTTATTTAGCCTGTTCCTAAGATTTGATTCTCTTGATAAGCAGAAAGAAAAGGGGAGCGTAGCTATTGGCTGGGATTAGTATCTGCCATTTACAAGTGGGAAAACCAGTTAACATAAAAAATAAATAAAAGAGGGCTTGAGGCAACATTAAACGTCTCTGCATTTGCATAGAGGAGAGCCAGGACACCTTCTCAGATGACAAAGATAAGGTGTACCTGCCATTCTAGGCCTTCAGACTAGGAGTAAGTAGGCCTATTTGTAAGAAATCATTGGAAATTATTTGAACTTCAAAGACCTTGAGGCAGCATGTAATTTAACCCCTTTAAAATGAGTATACTGAGGTCTGCGGAGGTCCATGATCTACTAAAAGGCTTATAGTTGTTTAAAAGTAGTTATAACATTTGATTAGTCTAATTTGCTCATATTTCTTCATTCCTGCTGCTCTCTTACTTTCTGATTACATTTTTTCTTCTCAAATGCTAAGGGCATTTGCTCTCCAGAAAGACTTAGAATATACTGATTATCTTAGTGTGGCAAAGTAGAGTAATAAATTTTTCATTCTGTTTTTAGAAAACAAATATGTAACCTAACAAAGCACTGGGTTAATAATTTATTCCAGGAAAAAAAAATAAACTCATAAAATTAAGCTACAGAAACCCAAGAAAGGTTCGATAGCAAACGTTTGCCTACCGGCCAAAGGGCTGAGGTGGTGACTACGTCCATTAGCTAGTCTGTTAGCCAGCACCTAAGTTTTAAACGTTCACTCTGTAGAAGCATTGATCCCTGCACTCAACCACTGTGCGAACTGCTATCCTCGTGTCTAAGAAGACAGACTACAAAACCAGGGTTCTGCTCAAGGCGGTCCCAGTCTGCAGGGCTCCTTCCCAAGATCTCGGGTCATGTTCTCACTGTAGAGATAAAGAGGCAGTAAGAGGAAGGGGGTGCAGCTTCATAAAGAAGGGGTTTTTTTTTTTTTTTTTTGCCTGTTTATGTTTGGGAGACATTCGAAACTCTAACTTTCACTAACTTCATGTCATGTGAAGGGCGTTGCTTTTATAGTATTTTTAAGGATTTTTAATCTCCTGGCCTTTCCAACTATGGAAGAATCTGGCCCATTCTTAAAGTACTATTATTAATAGGTATTAACACTGAATATTACCTCAGTGATTAAGAGCTTGGGCAGTGAGCCAAGCACAGGAGTACAGATCCTCTTGCTTCTTAAGTATAACCTTCAGCATGTAACTTCTACTTAGTTTACCTCTCTGAAAACGATGATTCTACATATACTCTACCCACTGGGTTATCGTGAGAACTGAACGAAACCTGTGTATGAAGCCCAGAGTTCTGCAAGGTAAAGCTCTTCTTGTTATTATTAGGTGTTACGTTTGGTAACAGCCTAAAAGCAAATAGACTTGTACCCATGCAATAAAATGTGGCCTGTGATAACGGAAGCACAGAGGGAAAAACCAACCAACCAGCCCCAGCTAATTGTGACAGAAACCACTATGGTGCCTGGAAGGAGGTTAAATGAAATAGGAAAGGAAAGGACCTCCTTCTAAAAGGAGGAGGAGAATATAAGACACTACTTCTATCTTACAAGATTGGAAGAAAAGTTTCCAAAAAAAAAAAAAAATCAAGGTAACACAGTTGATAAATTAGTCTATTATGGACTGCATGTATTCCCCTACAATTTATAGGATGAAGCCCTTCCCTCAGTGTGATGGTATCTGGAAAAGGTGCCTTTGGGAGGTAATTTGGTTTAGAGGAGGCCATGAGGGTGGGGCCCTCGTGATGGGATTCGTGCCTGTTTAAGAAGAGGAAGAGAGACCAGGCCCACTCTCCCAGCCATAACGGATGGTCCATGAGTGAGGAGGCGGGTGCCACCAGGGCCTGGTCACACCAGCACCCCGACCTCACACTCTAGCCCCCAGAGCTGGGGGAAAGTAACTTTCTGTTGTTGAAACCACGCAGGCTACAGCATTTTGTTATGACAGCCTGAGCTATGATGGAGTCAGATATCCTGAGGGCCAAGTATAATTAAGGAGAAGGTAAGAGTTTCTGCCAAATCAACTTTCTAACACTTGAAAATATATGCTTCACACATTCTGCCACAATCCTAAATGCACCGGTGTGATGTCTCCTTTTTTAGAGAAACAGAGTTGAGACAGGAGACAGGAAAATTTTTTTTTTTTTAGTTGTGGTATGATACAGAGTGATGGCTAGGTGAGAGGGACCTGGTTTTTTAACATAATGTGACAGAACAATTTGTTTAAATCAGTACCTTCTCTGTCTTCACCCCTTTTTAAGATTTTATTTTTTATTTTTAGACAGAGGAGAAGGGAGGGAGAAAGAGAGGGAGGGCAACATCAACGTGTGGTTGCCTCCCACATGCCCCCCCACTGGAGACGTGGCCCACAACCCAGGCATGTGCCCAGACTAGGGAATTGAACTGGTGACCCTTTGCTTTGCAGGCCGGCACTCAATCCACTGAGCTACACCGGCTGGGGCTGTTTTCATCTTTTCTAGTGAGTCAGCCCTTTTTCACGTCCAGAGCGTTGGCAGAGGTGAGGAAGAAGCAATGTGAAGTTGATGGTTCTGAAAACCGGGCTTTCTATGACAACGTGGCAGTCAGGGTGCCCATGGCAATAGGCTGGTATGTGCTCAAACTGGTCCAAGGAGAAGAGCTTGGTAAAGACTGTTAATACACAGGCACAATTGAAGGAAAAGCGCCGTGACTCGCAGAATGCACCACGGCTAGCCAAAGTGTGCAGCTGTCACACTCTAAGCCCTTAAGGTGGATGCAAAGAACCCAGAGTAGGTAGGTGCCAAGATTTCCCGAAAGGACCTGCGGCCTTCAGCAGCCTGATGTAGCCAGCCCACGGTAACTCGGCAAGGCTGAAAGTGGGAGATTAAGTACCTTGCTCTCACGCTCCTTCCTCTCTCCCCCATCCACTGATCACCTGCCCCACGTCCACTAACAGAAGAGGCTGCCAGGCAGAAAGCAAACAGCTTCCCTGACGCCGGCCACGCCATCAGGCTTCCGGGACACGGCACAGGGTAGGCACAGGTGGAAAGTGCCCCTAGAGGGCAAACAGAAGATAAACCACCACAGGAAGAAAGAAGGAATGGGGAGAGACCAGCAGGGGGGAAACCCAGCCAGTGCTGGGGCTTACTCCAGCAGTCGGGGATGTGGGCCCAGCTCCCCAACAAGTGCCCGAAAGTGGCAGCCTCACTGAGCGTGTCTGCCCGCAAGCCGCAGCTAGCCAGGTCTCAGGCGGCCAACTCCGCCAAGAGAGAGACCTCGGAGCCCAGAGCCTGAGGGCGGTAAGGGTCACCTAGGGTTCCTGACGATGCGAATGTTTTTTGTCTAATGGTGCAGAGAAAGTAGTCAGTTGCTCGAGATGCCACAACCATCCATCAGAGAAATGGGGCTATGCTAGTTGTGGTTTGAATTTTTTTTTTTCCCTCATTGTGCCAACACGCTTTGGGGACTTAACCCCTCTGGCTTTTATTTTCATTTTCATAAAAATAATTTTTATGCTCATTTATATGACCATATCCTGCTTGATCAGTTAAACTGACTCAGCATAACATTTATGTGAGAAATGTGGACTTGGCTGTCTTTCCGTAGTGCCAGCCTTGTCCCCAGGAAGAGACACATGTGACAAACGTGGGTAAACTACATATTTTCTTCCTGACAAAATTATTTACCTGGATGCTCTGCATGCTCAACTTTTTCAGCATCTGGACTAAGAGGCAGATTCTTAGATTTAAGATCTAAAGATTGAACCTTTAATAGGATTAACAGTAGCTTTAACCAAATAGTACTCTAGGCTTCCGGGATGAAGATGAGGATAAAATTTAAAATATCTACAAAAGTAAATACAGTTTTTCTTTTTTTTTTTTTCTTCCGGGGGGAAAAAAAAGTGTCAAATACTCTGAAAAGGGCAATAAAGATTCCTGGGTAGCCTTTCACAGGAGTGAGGTTATTCCATTTACAGGTGAGTGCCTTGAATTGTCTTTCAATGGACCTATCTATATTCCCCTGTCGAAGTAGGAGTTAAGTTGTAAAAAACTGAATATCATGCAAATGATCATTGTCCATAGCAATAAAAATAAATGTTATCCGGTAAAGAGAAAATTTTCCAGTCTGTAGAAAGGATAGCTCCAAACGTTACGTTTTATTATCCAATAGGATTTTAGCTAGAAGTGGAAGAGAAAGAACTGGATGTTTCTTAGACAATACATAGGGCATATTTAAATGCTCTAAATGGAAAGCCTCTAGAACAGGAATTATCTGTCTCAAACATGAGGAGATGGAGATTCAGAAAGGCTAAGTTCACTGTAAAAAGGCCACAAAGCTTAGTACTGCAAGAGCTAAAACGTGAACCATATTTCAATGTCCATTTTCTTTCTCATACATGATGTGGTCCTATGCTGTGAAATTATTTTTTAGGGTTCCTTTGAGGAAGATAATGTGGACTGGACAAACATTTCAGTAAAACATGGCCAGACACCTGATTTAATCTTATGTGTTATCCTCCTTCTGGTATACCTGGGATGATATTGTCTGAATCTTCTGACCAAAAACTACAACAGTTCCTAAAACACCTCTCACCGCAAGGAAGTATGCCCTTCCTTGGGTTGAGATGACCCTTTACTAAAAGGGAAATTCACCATAATGGAATCCACAGACACCACAGCTAAAAGCAGGGTCTACAGCCCTGCTGAGGTGAATTCCGGTCGTTTGAATCCCGCGGTCATTCTGTGCATGAAACTGATCAAGTCTATTTTCCTGTGGCCTTGCCCATGTTTCCACATCCCATTACATGATTTGCTAGCCCTGTCTCGCTCTCACACACACAAGCACACAAACCAATGTAAAGGTGTTCATGCACACACTTTATAGTAACTTAGTCATATTACCTTAGATTATAATTGGCTCTTTAGTGAGGAAAATGGACAAATTATCTGAAAGTCTAGGAATTGTGCTTTGCTCACTAACTTTTTTAAAAAAACCTAAGGTAGCCCTGGCCAGGTGGCTGAGTTGGTTGGAGCATCGTCCTGTGCACCAGAAAAGGTTGCAGGTTCAATTCTCAGTCAGGGCACACACATGGGTTGCACGTTCAATCCCCGGTTGGGGCGCATACAGGAGACAACCAATCAGTGGTTCTCTCAATGTTTCTTTTCTCTTCTCCCGACTCCCGCCCTTCCCCACCCTTCTCTCTTTCTAAGATCAATAAAACATATCCTCGGGTGAGGATTTAAAAAAATAAAAATTAAAAAGCCTAAAGGTAACTCGATACATGTTAACTGAATTAATGAATGAATGTATGCTTTTTTTAGATAATGTAATATGCAATGTCAAGTCACTAGGCGATTTACTCAGGGACAACACAATTCAATTTGTATTTTAAATTATGCTATATATTTTTTTATTTTATTGAATTTATTGGGGTGACATTGGTTAATAAAATTATGTAGGTTCCAGGTGTACAACTCTACAATGCATCATCTGTATACTGCATTGCGTGTTTACCTCTCCAAGTCAAGTCTCCTTCCGTCACCACTTGTCCCGCCTTTACCTTCTCCTACCTGCCCCCACTCCGCTGTCCCTCTGGTTTAAATCCTCCTGAAGTGGACTGAAAATGTGTAGCAGTAAAAGCAGGAGTACAGTTAGAAAAACATAATAGTCTAGGTGGGAGAAACAGGGAGCTTGAGGTAAAAGAAAAAAATCTGTGTTACATATGAGATTTATTATTCTTTTTAAGAAGATCTTGTATTTTCTGGTATGATATGATTAAGTTTCTTTATGAATACCACAATTTCATGATAGATAATTACACTCTTATTTTGCTGAAGAGACAAAGGAGGCTTAAAAGTTTTAAATAACTGCCTCGAGCTCTTGAGACGAAGTCTGGAGCGAGGGGCTCCACCCCGCGCAGGCCTGCGTTCGGCGCACCTGCCACAACCCCCGCCATGCCGGCCCGTGGAATGGACTAAACAGAGCCTGCTGGTCAGCGTTCCCAGGAGAAAATCAAGGTATATCTAGACATAGGTAGAGACTTTATTCAAAAAGACAATGGCAATAAGAGAAAGGGGATTATCGCAATAGGGAGAATGTTCTGGACCATGATATCTACAAAAATCTCAAAGGCCAGAGAGAAAAAGGCTTTTCTTTCATAGGGGAGAGCAGACAACAATATGAATCGTATTTATTCCGTATTTTTAATGCTTTGCCCTCTTGGGGACTTGCTGACCTTAGAGGGACTGGTGCTGGTAGGGCTAGTCAAGTCCTAGATATATAAACAGCGTGCCCGCTGGAGAGCGAACGCCTTTCACATGCGAGCAATCTAGAGCCCGGCCCCCCACTCTGGGCCACTGTGCCCTCACCCTGCCCGCCCAGAGCCAGGCACCAGACAAAACGGCACAGCCTCTGGGCCCTGGGGCTGCTCGAGCAGTTCGAACTAGCCCAACCTAAGCCTGCTTACCTGCCTCATCCATTCTGTCCTGCGGGAACCACAATGAAGGCTCATGTCCATGTGTTCCTCCCCCTCCTTCTGCCTCCTCACTGCCCCCGACGCTTCCCAGGATGGCCCTGAGTGGCACGCCAGGCGTCCTGTTTCTAAAGCCTGCGTTCAAGGACAGTAGTTCCCATGGCTGCGTGTCTCACCATACCTGACACAAATCCCGGGTACTCTTAAGGCCACAAGACTAGAAAGACTCAGAGGAAGTAGTCTGGGTGGGTGGAATGATTGGACAATTGATCAGGCAACATTTTAGGTGGGGACGAACAGTTCAGCTAATCACGTATGAGACAAAGAAGAGAATCTGAAAGGTCTTCATCTGGCCCTGGTATACGTACATAAGAAGCCATCCTTCAACTTGATGTAAGTCATGTGGGGAACAGTGATCCCTGGCAGTAAGCAATTCTCAGGAACACGAAAGGAACGGGGGAAAGTTCTGGACTGTTCTATATTCCAGGACAGCAGAGCTAGGTGAAGTTCAACATTGTCACTAGACATTTTGGAATAGAATTCTCATCATGACACCAAGTCATGTGATAGTAACTCTGCCTTTTTGCTCTTTTCTCTTCCCTTGGGACTTTTACTAGTGCTTTTGGAGTGGGATAGAAAAAAAATCCGAGGGTAAACAGTAAATTCTGTTCGTGAGATTCCGGTAGACTCGAAATCGATTTTGCGGAAACAACTTAGGGTTAAAATAAGACAAAATAAAAATTCCTGTTTCTAAGAATTATTGCACTCTGCCTCAAAAACACCTGTGGAATAGTAGCTCATTTTATATACTATCAGACTGGGCTTCAATATTAAAGCAACCTAGGCCATTTCTGAGATTCTCTCACGGTCTAATGCAGTTAATTGTCCTACGATAAAGATGCCTTCGGGTTTCAAAGTCCCCGGCCCGTTAAATCCCACCATGGTCTGCCTCATTTTCATAGAACACTGATAACGGGGAGGAGGGCTAGGGAAGGGGATGCACAAGGAATTAACTTTGACGTGTGAATTTGCCTCCCACAGGGTCTCAATCAGAGAACAGGGAGGAAATCATAACAATGAAATTGCATTCATGCATATTCACTTAGGATATTGATAATATTAAATGAAATCCCTTCTAAGTCATCGTGATTTAGTTAATAAACCAACAAACAGCAATTCATATTGGGACTGTTTGACTTCCTGTCAAGTAACTGCATTCTTGTACATGCAGAAAGAATGGGATGAACAACTTAACTAAGAATTAATGAATTGAAAAATACCTGAAAAGCTTTGTCTATGATCTGGGTTCTTGGAAGAACTCCAAGCAGCAGTCTTGATTTTGATTAATATTACAATTTATCCAGTTAAAGAAGTACCTCATAAATACTCATGAAGCATTTTATTAGATGATTGTAAATACTTAAAAATCTTATTTTGCAGTCCTTTTCATCACAAAGAAAAAGGAGCAGACCAAGCTGTACATCATTTAGCTTTGTTCATCACCAGCAAAAGTCACATCACGTGTTTTAAAAACAGTTTCAACACCTGCACTGCTATTGCACAAATCAGGTGCTCTCATAGAACTACCCCTGTACTGGCAAGATACACGGAACTGGTGCTGTGACTGCACGCCCCACCCCCCGCATCCCTCATGGAACATCTCCCCATCTCCTCTGTCTCTAATGACAGAGTGTCCACCTGCAACAACTTAGGTGACACTGGACAGCACCATACATGCCAGCAGCTTTGAGGGAGAAGGGCTAAAAGCAACATCATGAAACTACCTCACAGGAATAAGGTTTTGCAAAACTTAAAACTTTAACCAACGGTGCCCTTCTCCTCATCGCAATAACCAGCCTCTCTTCCATCCACCTCATCACCTCTGCCATTGCCTCTATCTGCTTTTTGGATTCTCCTTCCCGTAACCACACGCTCATTATCCTTAACAGCGCACATCACACAACAAAAAGCAACAAATAACACTTATTGGTCATGAAAGGGAAAAGGAGGAGTGACTTGGGATGATTATGCCCATCCAGAGACCGCCACGCATCAGGACTTCAGTTCTTCCCAACCTCCACGGACAGGCTCCCTTCGGTTCACGGACATTTCTGTGCTAGTGATATATTTGTCTCCCACATCCATTTATAAACAAGCATTTATCAGTTGACATCCCATGGAACCACATTTTCCCTTTATTCAAACATCTTTGGGCCTTTCTTCCTTTTTTCACCAATTCCAAACAAATAACCATAAAGTCTCTTATTTCTCACCTGAGTCTGAGCCACTCAGTCCTATTAAAAGCCTGATCCTTCTGTTACCCAATCCTTCCATTCAAGGCTATTTCCGTGATTCGAGAAATTTTCCAGAACATTCTCTCCAGGTCCACATTTCCCAAATTTGCTTTACCCTAACTTGCCACTTGACAGTGCTTATTCAAAAAATATATTCCAAGTAGTGTCATCAGCAAGATAACAGACTAGGAGTTTTCTACCATCATCATCCACTAGTACATTGATCTGAACCACCACTGGTAAGTGTAAGAGTACCTTCGTGGGAGTCTGACAGTGGGTCCAGTAGTGACGTGGCAGCACACGATGGCAGCAACAAGGCCTGAGAATAAAGACATTGAAGAGGGTTAGAAGAGTGTGAACTTAGCTGCGTCACCCCCTCCCACAAGGCGGCACAGCTCAGTGCCACGAGAGACCCCCTGGCGTTGTCCTACATGGGAAATGAGAGTGCCGTCAGGGCCTGGCCTCCCTAGCCGTGTGGGACGGGGTGCAGAGGACTACTTTCTTCCGCACCCAAACTGGGATGTGATCCGCACAGCTGAGGGGGTGAGGGGAGCCGGGAGCATAGCAATCAAGGCTCACACATCAAGTCGCTGTCGATCCTACCGTTTCACAATCTCCGTAAGAAAGACACCCCATAAGCCGCTTGGGACACCTCACATTCAGGAACCCCCAGCTGGCCCATGGGTGCCCCCGAAGCTCCGGGCACTTCACCCACCCACGCCCGCCCCACCCCCATGGCCGGCTCCCTGCACGTGCCCCAGCGGCCTGAACGCGAGCCTTTGCAGGGCGCTTGCGAGCCCCCGCAGAGAGCCCGCCCACCTGCGGGACTGGGACAAGAAACACAGACCTCAGCGGCTCAGGGCATCAGCCCAGGGGGAACCAAGTGGGAGGCTCTCAGCCGCTGGTCTGGCTTTTAGGGTGGAGAGAAAGCACACGGTCTTAGGAATTCGCCCCCAGGAGGAAGCAGGACCCTGACAGAGCCTCAGAGCCTCAGCCAGACTGACTGGTGGAGCCTTTTCTCCCAAGCCAGCCGGCAAAGACTGGAGGAAGGGACCACTTCCTCAATACAAATCGAAAAAGAGAGAAACTAATTCTGGACTTGAAAAATGCTCGAGCGCTCTTTTCACAACATATCTGATCTAGAAGTAGTCAGTATCAATACTGCAGTTAAAAACAAAAACAAAACAGTATGTCTAGTGAGTTATATATCATTACCCAAACCTTTATCTGGTACATCTACCATTTGAAGCATAGTCTGAAAAACCCACTGTAGACTGTGCCTACTAGAACCACTAAGAGAAAGTGCTGGAAATCTCCGGTGGGCCTCTAGTAAGACCTAAACTGTTTCTCTGGATTCCACATTTCTACTTAAAAAATGTATAAATCCATTTTATAGATAGATACATTAAGTAAAAATGCAACTAATATGGGAAAGCATAGAGAACACAGAACAGGTCTCTGACAAATTAATAAATTAAATCCTCAAGCTCGGTAATTCTTTCCAAATGACCACTCTAAAACTTGCCCATTTTCTGATAATGTGCTTAACACTTAAGCAAACAAAAATTAACAAAATTTGAAAGGGGGTTGAATTCTCGAATTAAGCATACTTGCCAAGAAATAAAGTATATTTCTCCTATTGAAAAACCATTTCTCAGATACCTTCATACGAATGGCATGTCAAAGGGAAACTATGAAAGACCGGGGAGCAAGATATGGTTAGTGCAACCAGCACACTGCTTATTTCATGCAGGGCACAAGTGCAGGCATTTTGGGGGGTTCAGAGCAGAAGCAGCTATGGGTGTTAGGGTCACTTGAGTTTATAATTGAGTGGGTTAATACAGGACTATTAAACTAAAATCGGCAAATCCAATTACAGTTATGGCAAGTATAAAAGCATGGTGAGTGAATAAAGGGGACATAAGTCATTCCAATGAGCTCTAAGGTAGAGTCCATAAACTGACATTTGATCTAGTTTTTATAGAACAGACTGAAGTTTGACCAGTGAAGTTTGTAAGCTGAAAAAAATAACGGGTCAGCCTTACACATAAGAAAATGCAGGGTATGTCTAGGTATATTTGGGGAAATTTCGGCTTCAAAAATATGTTGATTACAGTCAATGTAGTATAAGAAATGTTTTCCCTTATGCACTGTATTCACTCAGAATTAGATTAAGGACTTTATAGGCCAGAAGTCATTCACACTCTATGGATGAGCAGTTGTCAAAAGTTAATAACTTGCACTGATTATTTATGATCCCATAGAAGTTTCTTTAATTAAGCTGGCTTTCATAATCCCTTTCTAATGCCTTATCAACTTGATTCTTATCTGTGTAAGTGCTGGCTGCTGCCGACCGGGGGATCTGTTATGAGACTCAACATGATATAAAAGAATTTTAGGCTAAAATGAACAATTGCATGCCAGCTGTCTACTCAGCACGGTTCAGGGCAAGAACCCGTCTCCCTGACTAACGTCTTCTCTGTTGAGGTTCTGGCCTATGAGGCTCCACTCCTGAAGCTGGAGCAGCGGCCTTCTACCCTAACACATGGACTTAAAAGAAACCATCTTAGTCTCCTGACCACTACCAAGCTATCACCTTTAGATCCCTTTCCAGACTTCTTAGAACAGCGGTCCCCAACCTTTTGAGCACCAGGGACCAGTTTCATGGAAGACAATTTTTCCACAGACCAGGTGGGGAGAATGGTTTAGGGATGATTCAAGCGCATTACATTCAAGCTCACCTTCTGCTGCTAACAGAAGGGTCTGGTTCCTAACCGGCCCGGACAGGTACCGGTCCACGGCCCAGAGGTTGGGGACCCCTATCTTAGAATATTCTAGGTAGGCCCAGTCATGGCCTCTGTCATGAATTTACTAGGATTTGGCAAACTTTTTCTGTAAAGAGCCAGATAATGAATATGTAAGCTTTCCAGATAATAAACAGTTGGTCTATATTACAGCCGCTCAGCTGTCCCACTGCCGCACGGAAGCGGCCGTAGAAAATACATAAACAAATCGGGGAGGCCAGATTTGACCCAGGGACCACAGTTCCTGATTCGTGCAGGAAGCTACCAGATTTATGGAATGAAAGCCTTAATAGATCTCAGGAAAGATAAATGGGGAGGGAAAGGCAAAGAACACACAAGGTACAGAGAGAAAGTACAACAAAGAATTTACGCCTTCAAAGAAACTGACACCTCAGAAAAAAGAAAGAAAAGTAGCTGGTAACACAAACGAAAGGGGAGAAGTCATCGTGCCTCTTCAGGGTTCTATTCCGAAACCCCTCAGAAGGACGTTTTCCAAACATCTCCATCATCGGGTTCACCTGGCGCCTCCTCTCAGCTACGCTGGCCCTCAATCTAACCCAGGCCCCTTGAATTATGGTCTCCGCAGCAGGAACCTAGAGATTAGCTTGCTTTCAAGATTCCAGGGTGATTCTCATATACGCCGCTCAAGCTGAAGAGGAACTGCTTAGCCTCCAGAGCTTACTCTTCATTCGCTGGCGTCCTGGCTGTTCACGCTTCTTCCACGGTGTGAAGTCTCAGTGAAGAGGCAGAGGGCTGTCCAGTCCCTCCGACCGGATGCCCTGGTCTGCCCGTTAACTTCCTGAACTTACCCGCAGTCCCTGGGTATTGTCCTTTGACTCTACTCATTGCACAGTCATGTGTCACATAGCAATGTGTTGGTCAATGCGGTACCACACATGACACTGGTCCCATAAGATGATAACGGAGCTAAAACATTCCAATTGCAAAGCGTTACTGGTTTGTCTATGGTTTTGCCAGCTCAGTCTATGGACAGCGATGCTGTGGACTAGAAATGCTTGGGGTCGGCCCCCTGCCCAGGGTGAGCTCCCCGGAGACACCTCCCTTTCCTAAACCAATGTAAGGACTGGACGGACCCTTGTGGTTATTATGATTGCAAGACGCACCCTTCAGAGAGAGCCATTAGCAAAATTTGAAGGGAAAAAGGGGGTTTACACATTACTTACAGGTCCCAGAATGTACAAAGCACGCCAGCCAGCACCAAGCAAGGTCACCAGTAGACAGCCAGGAGCTGAGAGACCAGGGGACCCGAGCTCCCAGACAGCCCAGGGCGGAGAAGCGCTACAGCGCAGGCGCGTGGGCGGGCCCGTGGTTCTGCTTTTATTGGAGTCGGGGGTGGGGCCTAGAGTTCACGGGCTCACACTTTAACGGTGAATTTAAAACACATGCGTGGGAGTTTTAACGCACGAGAGAAGAAAAAAACAAGCAGTCCTGATGGTCAGTATTGAAATCAACCAAAACCCACAGCAAAGGAGCTTCAGTGGAGGGAGCCTGGTTCTTGAGTCCTGCAAGGTACTTATTCCAGAGCCTTCGTTGACTTGGATGCCTCTTTGTAGGGGGTGCCTTGGCAATCAAAGCTTAAGTCGGGCACTCGCCTTACAAAAGGAAAAGCCACTGTCACTTGCAGCGGCTTACTGCTGGGGCAAACAAGACTACTGAGTGGCCAGGCATATAAAGGTGTAGCACACTCAAGATCAGCAGTAAGCTATAGACATCTGGGTTTGTGTAACTACACAATGAGCTTCACATGAGGAAATCACCTGACATCACCCAACAACGCATTTCTCAAAAGTATCCCCGTGGTTAAACAGTGCGTGGCTGTAGTTAAGGACCCGCCCATTAGCAGAAACACGTGATCCTGGTTTCCAGGCCTGGCCGGAATCAGAACCTCGTGCCCTGCCACCACCCCGTTACCCGAAACGTTTAAATTACCAAAAAAAAAAAAATCTTAGAAACACTGCTTTCCTCTGTACATCTCTTTAAATTAATACAGTTTGGATTCTGGGAATGCCCTGTTGGCTGGAAAACACACACACACAAACACACAGGAAAAAAATTAAACATCTAGACAAATATGAATTGTAAAATGAAGCAAAATAAGATCCTTGGAAGGGAACTCTTTTGGTTTCTGTGCTTGAGGCAAAAGTAGATGTACAAATAGAGAGACAGGAATTGTTTTGTTCCACCTTTAGGTTAGAAACAAACTCACAATTTTGAAAGACTCCTTTCTGTGTTTGGTGTTATTTTATAAAACACAGATTCAGTCACCATGAAACTTGATACTGAAAGTATCAATCTAAAGATTCAGTAATTTTTAGAAAGGTGAAGTTACCAAGTGGATGAAATCTTAAATAATATTTTTAAAAGAATTGGTAAAGGACTCCTGAAAAATGATAAATCTCATAATCTGGCACCTTACTGCCAAAGTGAATTTATATATTCTTTTAAGTTAATTTATGTTTAGAAGCAAAGCTCAATACAAATTGGGGTCAAATTTAATTTCTTTTCCTCCTAGGGGTAGATTTTAGAAGTGACTTTTGTTTTCTTTGATTTCAGAATAGCTTTCCTCTTAAGGATACAGCCATGGCTTTGTAGTCTTCTGTTGCTTCCTGGTTAATCCTCTAAGACTTCTGAATTCTATTAAGCAATTTTAATCTCACTTGTCTTTTTTCTTTTCCATTTTTCTCTGTTGAACTTTGAGATTTATGCAAATTTCATCAAAAGAGGACCAACCTGCTTAAGAATAACAGTCACTTTTGGTCCACAAACTCAAGTTCATCTAGAAGAGAAGTTATTTATTTCTCAGGGGACATAAGTACATCATTTTTTCTCCCCTCAAGAGACTTGTTGAAATAGATTTCTGGGGAGTAATTTATATTAATTCCCAAGTATGACTCTGAGGGCATGGGCATTAATTGAAAGACTATTTTTATCACCTTATGCTCATCTTTAAAAATAAATGACATTTTTCCTAGATTTAATTCAACTTTCACTTGGACTTGGGTATTAAATATCGGAAATTAAACTCTGTGTTTCAGAATCCTCCAACAAATGCAATTAGTCTTAAGAGAATCAAGTTATGCTGTGTTGTTTTGAATTCTAGAAAAGAAAACATCATTTCTGAAGAATCAAGGCTCTGAGGAAGCAGTGTATCCTTGAGCAGTAAGTACTTCACAAGTACACGTAAGCATGAAAAGAAGACATTTTTGAAGCCCGTATAAAAGCAAACCTTTAAATAATTTGGATTTAAAGTTTACAGCACCAACACATCTAAGAACTGTCATTTATAGACAGACCATTTGCTTCAACAAGAGCAAGTGACGAGAACCATTACGCAACAGGTGTTGATTGATTACCAAGTGCCAAGCATGGTGCCCATTTTATGTACCGATCACAACGAACCTATGCAGATATTCTTGTTGTCCTCCAATGCTGGAAACTGCCCCCAAGTCACCTTTCTCATAAGCAGTACAGCCAGAATCCAAATCAAGCCCTTTAATTCAAACACTTGTTTTTAGCCCTACATTATACCTGGTTATCTAAATGATTTTTTTTAAAAAAATAGTCAAACAGTGTTTCCTGCAACTGCCCCATGCCATCTCTATCAGGCTGAAGGTGCTGCTCTGCAGGAAAGGGCTCTGACTTTGGGTCCTGTATACCAGAGTGAGGTCTGTCGGATTCAGACCTGGTTCTACCAGGAATTGGATTTGGGGTAGCTCTGGGCATTATGAGATCCGTTTTGCCCGTAGAAATACAACACTGCTACCTGCTCACCTTCTTGGGCTTATCTTTCAATCATTCAATTAATTCAACAAATATTTATTCATGAGCGATTGCAAAATAAACTCATGAAATGAGCCAAT
Source organism: Mormoops blainvillei (assembly GCA_004026545.1). Taxonomy (NCBI): domain Eukaryota; kingdom Metazoa; phylum Chordata; class Mammalia; order Chiroptera; family Mormoopidae; genus Mormoops; species Mormoops blainvillei. Next base: position 5,213 of record PVJD01014224.1, on the reverse strand, counting down.
GACTGCTGAAATGAAGAAATCAGAAATTTATATACCTAAATCATGATACGTGGAGAAGAAATGTCTGGATAAAGTATAATCTTTGCTACTTCAAAAAACAGAACTACATTCTATAATTTCACAGATTGAGAGCCCTTCTTGCCACGCTCATTGCCTCAGACATGCATGCCCACACACATGGCCACACATACAGCGTGTCAACAGACGCTCTATCTTAGAGGAAGTTCCGGTCTATGTAGGGAATTGTGACACAACATATGCCACAGTAGGGCCTGTTTCCATAGATTGATAGATAAATAGATAGAATATATACATGTTTCTGATATGAGTTCGACCATCTATTCCACCAAGAACACCACTATTAACCTCTTCCAGAGCAAAACAACTGTCATTATTAGTAGAGTTCAAAGGTACAAAGTATTAAGTTTCCCATTTCCTATTATCTATACTGAAAGTGGTGGTATATTCACTCCTTGAGGTCTCTTTGACATTTAAACATCCGATTCACCCGGATGCACATAAGAATCATATAGTTGAAGCTGAAGTTCACTGAGGGTCCAAGAAAACCACAAATAGCCTGGGGACCACTTTATTCCAATTATTTGGAATCTTGGGTACAGCCAACCACATCGACTCGTTTCGTGTTTATTTGTGAGGTTTTATTAAAAGTACCTGATTGATGAAAGCCTACATTTAGCCATCCCAGGGATTAATTTGATGTCATTTGCAGAGGCAGATTAAGGTCAGTTGAGGCCCCGGGCACAGAAGAAAATATTGGGCCCCTTAAAAAAAGAGAGAGAGACAGGGAAAATAAAATACAGGCCTTCAGAAGTCGGGGCCCAGGGCGCGCGCCTGCCGTTAAATCCGCCTCTGGTCATTTGGGAAAAACAGTATTAGCCACAGGGCCCACTGACACTCCTGTTCTCAGAATTCCTGTGGAAACGGATCTGCATACCCAAGCCCACCAAACTCACACTGAGGTCAAGAACGACTTCGGGGGGTCACAGGGGAAATAATTTTACCATATGTTTTGATACATTATTCATTTAAAATATTCAGAGAATCACATACGTGAACAGAAGACACTAGACCGAACGCAAGGACCCCTATGCCAATTCAAACGGCTTTATACATCCCGCATGAATGAAAGCAAAGTGGCTAAATGAGAAGGCACAGAGGAAGGACCGTAGTGCACAAGAGGGTAAACGCAGTCTTCCGTGGGGAAACTCGGTAACGTTATGACGGAGCGAGACCTGCAACGCCGGGTATGACGGAGAAATCTAATTTTACACCGTGTGTACTATAAGATTCTAACATGTTTTCTTTTCATATGAGTTAGGTTATGACCTCATGTGTAACTTTTGTCAATGCCAGAACTTCTAACATGCTAAATGGTGCTCTACATTTTTTCAGTTCTAAGGCCTACTGAGAAGGTTTGGAAAATACGTGTTCTGTCATATATTAGTCTCAGTTCAATAACAGAAGGATGAAGACATGAACACTCTGGTTAAAATGCACACTGGCATATATGTGTATAGTGTGTGTATTAAAATACATATATAGGCATGTATACATATTTTATGTGTTTTACACCAATTTATATGATTAATGGAAAAACAAGTGTAACATAACTGGCAGAATAATTATTTTAAAGACAATATTCATAAATTAGCTAGTTGTATAAAAAATATCTCAATTGAGTTATATGTTAATTAGCCACCTGTGAGGAAGATAATATATTTGCATGTATGAAGCTAAAATGAACATTAGGTCTTTTTAAAAAAATCATGTTTAAGAGCAACAAAACAAATACCTTAGTTTGTTTCCCTGCTTAACTTTCTTATTCTCTGGTTCACTCATGAAAATTTCCAAGTCTAAGTTCATACTTTTTCACAAAAGGGCAGTAATACCTATAAAATCCCTCCAAATCAAAGTAGACTTCTTTTCTCACCTTCCTTACCAAACATCTGCTTTCTTCTTTCAACTGAGGTATACTTACCATATTTTATTTACTTTAATTCCTTGCTTATTTAGAGACTCTCTGTCTACCAGTTTCATAACTATGGACCCACAAAGAAGAAAAATAATAAACAAAGCTGTGAACAATAAAAATAACGGTCTCAAATTCCATGCACATATCTAAAACATAAAGGAGAGATGAATGTCTGCTTATCTTGAAAAAAATATTTTTCTTTCCTTTCTGGTATTTTGCTAACCCATTGAAATGATCAAAATAATCAGCCTCTAGACTCTGACTTACATGTTAACCATTAGTTACTGGTTAACCAGTACGTGAATTATTACTGAGTTACAGCGCCTGGATTACTCCCTGAAGTTCCATCTTCCTGAGGCTCAGGGAGCTCTCCCTTGCTCCCTGCTTGTTTCTAACGGGCGATGTTTTTCGTGATAACGACCCTTTTGCCTTTTCAGCTTTCAGCAACTTTAGAAGGTCTACCCGAATTTTCCTGTTTTGCATATAAATTGCACGGTATCATTAATAGTTACGATTATAGACCTGAGAGCACTTTCAGATCCAGTGACACGATCTGGTCTGATTTAGCTGCGTTTTTAAATATCCTGCATCGTTTGCTTGACCAGTGGCACGTGTGTGAACTATGGATCCTATACTCTGGAAGGTGTAGTGTTCCTACCAAATGAAATGGATGCTTTTTTTTGTTTCGGAAAGATATATTTTGAAGTGTCATGGCTTCTACGAAGCACCCACTTGCTTGGGGAATACCTTCGGCTTAGATAGGAATAAACATAAGGCTTTATATCATTGTCTTCTGTTATTACGCATCCGCATTTCAAAGAAATCATGGGTTCTTACACAGAATTTGAATCTATCATTTTCTACCCAACGCCTGAATGCCCTGGGCTGATTCTCCGACCGAAGGTCATGGCGCCCTCTGTTGGAGCACCTTCGGTATTGCGGCGGCGTTCTTCTCTCTCAGGAGGCCGTCCGTTAAGCTATTTTCAAAAATAAAATTATTAGGTTCCAATTCTTTAATCGATGGAGAACATGCCTTACTTTTGGAGTCAGGCTTTCCATTTTAGTTTCTCACAAAATAAATCTTATCCCTCCGTGCCTGAATAAATCTTATTTCACTTGGTTAAGCATGACCTTCACTGGGAAACAGCCCGCTGAGTTGCCTCCCGGCCTGCGCAGCACCCGCGGGCCCTCCCCGGAGATAACTACCTGACAAACACGAGCACGAGTGCGCACGCAGGTTACAGTGGAGAGGAGACGCCATCTGCACTTCGATCATTTCCTTACCTATTAGAATTCTGAGAAACTTTCGCATGGGAAAGGCCTGATAATAGGAACTCCAGTTATAGTCATTATCTCCTTGGCCATAATTTTTCCTTTGGCAAGTTCTTAAGTGGCTTAATTTTTTTTTTTTAATAAAGGAAGTCCATACAAGGCTGGTTATGTCAGGAGCCCTAGTGACTGCATCAGGGCTCTGGATCCTCCATTTCTCAGCTCAACTTACCTCAGGGCAGGAGCTGGATTTTATCAAGCACTTCTTCCATGAGGAACTCCATGCCCACAACTTGTGACCCCGGCAAACACACTCTCTCTCCTGTTGTCCAGATGTGGCATTGCCTGAAAAGACCCTGACGAGCCACAGCAAAGGGCATGATGATCCTAGACTGGCCCAACTCAACTGCAAGGGGTGGGGAGGGGAAGTTCTCAAAAGGAACAACATCTAGGCAATCCACCCGCCTCCACCACAAAGGGATGTAAGATTTCAGGATAAATGAAAAAATAAGGAAAAAATGCCACCTGTGTCCCATAAGGTCCCCAGCTCTGGCTTTGCCTAACTAGTGGGAAAAGTGAGACTTCCATTTTCTTTTGGGGATGTTTGACCATGGAGGGCAGCTCAACATTTGCAGAAGTTACATTGGACTTCAGTGTTACGGCGGACATAACACCCATCTCACTTCCTACACTCAAAAGACTTTTCATTCAATGGCGGCAAGGAGCGGATAAAGAGATGGGACTCAGTAAAGGAACTAGAAGACCACGATTTAGCATGATCTTAACATGACAAAAATCAAGCCCAGATAAGTGTACAAGCAAGAACCTGGAGTTCATCCAGGGTTGCTACAGAGGAATTTTTTTTAAATCCTATGTATGGCATTAGGGCATTTCGTAGGTAACCTAAACTCGTTATTGGGACAAGTTTGTTTCCACAGAAGGGCAATGGGGTGATTGCTAGGGGCGGGGGGTGTAAGGGACTAAGTGGTAAAGGAAAAAAAATACAATAAAGATTAAATCAAAAAATAAATAGTCTGGATCCTATCACAATATGCCTATCTTTCTCCATACTAAACACTTGATTGTATTAATATATGAAAGGCCATTTGGGTCCTTATATCATATTCTATTAAATATATACAGAGTCAGGCCCAGGAGCTAAGGGCCTCAGGTAACGGGCTTGGCCTTAGCTCTCCCAAGTGTTTCACTCTCAGTGATTGGCCCAGAGCATTTGCCCAGATACTGGTAAATCAAAACACTAAAAATCCTGGGCTAGGTGATTTCTGCAGTCCTGACCATTTCTTAATCTCTCTGTTTCTACTCGTGCGATTTAGCAAATCAATCTATTAAATTTGCATCAGATCCCTTTTACTGTTATTATTTATGTTTTCTTTTAGAAACAAAGCACATTTTCAGAACTACAAATTAGCAAAAGTATATTCTCATGCTGTTACATGGCCACGTGTACTTTTTCAAAGGAAAAGATACCATTGACAGAAAAAATACTTCTTGTCTAAATCCTGTGCCAAACAGGAATGATGAGAATAAACAAAACCTAATTATGTAAAGTTTACTGCTTAATTTAAAAGCCTTTCTATCACACAGGATCCTTTTAATTACTGCTGTGAACTGATCTCTCCTGTGATCTTTCATGTATACTGCCATCTGTTTTTAAAATATCTCTTGCTCTTGAAATAGCATTTCATGCAATCCACGGTCTTTTATTCAGTCCACTGGGACAATGTGGAAAACCCCACACAGTGTGACTACAAATCTCACTGGTTCCCATGAAAGAAGGAAAACAAAGTCAACTACAAAAACCCAGTATGTTCTCAAACGTCCAATGATGTTTGAGAGTATATATTGTTACTACTTTAATAACTGGATTAATAACCAGTGCTGTCTCTAATCAGCTGAATGACATTAGGTAAGTTAACCCAGGTGGCCAGGG
>PVJD01014223.1:0-30111 GCA_004026545.1 Mormoops blainvillei | reverse complement strand
TGCTAAATCCCCAGAAAGCTGAATAATGTCTAGCAAATAGTAGATCAGTGAATGTGTAGAGAATGAAGGAATGTATGCATACATCTTAGCTCTGCAACTGGTATCAAAACAGACCAAACCCAGCTTCAAAGAACAGCCTGACCCAAAGCAAGGAGAATGGAGAGCAAAGTTCCCCAGATTAAGTTTGTGCAGGTTCTTTGATTTTATGAGTCTGTTACTGGCTTTGGCAGAGTTGCAGAATGCTGTAGTTGGATGTGCCTTTTGCCCAGTGACAGATCACATGCCTAAGGGAGAACCCAAGCATAAAATCTAAGACCAGCTCATAAAGTTTAGCCTTAATTAGCCTGCTGAGGAAGCAGGAACTGCATGGCCTCTCCTGGAGGCAGAAACGAGATACAGAACGACAAATTAACATAGACAAGAGGCCAGGATCTTGCTGGAAGGTCACAGGAGGTCTAATCAGCATTTCACTGATGTACATATATCCCTAAAATATCCCTGATCTTATGACAGACAATAGTCACGGTTTTTAAGACTGTAAAGGACTCAAAACGTTGGCTCTCAGCCAGTGCACAGTTATTTAACCTGAATGACAGCCCCCTGTAAAAGGTACATCATGACAGCTCCTTCAGCAGTATGCTTAAGTTCAGTAACCTAAATGTGCTGCAAATGTTGACTGATCAATATGCAAAACACAGTTTTTCAACAACATAAACAGAGTTTTATGAAGAAGGAAGAAACAGGAGAAAAGTATAATGCCCAAGGGCAATACGTGATTAGAGGGATTAGTTAAGACTGTACCTGAGGGGGACATTTGTGATGCAGGGAGATCCTGGGATGACAGGGGGGAATGGGGTCCACAACAGATGGAGGAAATTGATGTGGACCGGAGAGAAGCCCCTCTTCCCCTGGGAAACAGATTGGCGCCGAAGGAAATACATCTTTAGGTGGAAAGGGAGAAAGTGAAGGGATTCTGCTAAAATACCTCTCCCACAACATCTTAGTATTTTAATCAGTGGAGTCAGGGGCAAGGCTATCTATTAAAAGAGTAAAATAGCAAAGTGTGGTAATGATTGAAAGACAGGAGAAAAGGTATAGCATGGAAAAAAGAACTGATGCTTAAATCTTCAGCGGGTCCCTGAGGTTTAAGGCTGAATTTGCAGACACAACTTGCCTCACTGCCAGTTTGCTTCAGCAGAAATCCACAACCCAGGGCTACAGATTGAGAAGTTTCATGGCTGGATCAAACTAGGACGGGAATTTCATAAAGAGGCTGTGACAGAAGGACAGGGCAAGGGAACTGAGGCCATCCCTGATCTCCAGGTAACCATGAACACCCAGACCAACGAGGTCCTCTAAACCATAGATGAATGCGGCCAAAATCTGCTTGCTCACTTGGAAGGGAATCTAAACTATGGTATAGTTATTCCATTTTAAGAGGAGTGAAAAATGTTGGCAGAACTCATATATACAATATGTAACCATCTCAATGGTAATCTTATAAAAGTTACGTAATGCTGTATATTACCAAACAAAGTTTTACAGGTTTACATTCTCCTGTTGTTAAATATAAATGATGTATTATTATTGGTTTTCCTTCTCTACATGCTATTGCTGAAACCTTATGTACATGCAAAATATTCTCCTACCAGAACTACTAAAATCATATATCATGCCAGATCTTCTGAGAGATGGAAGCTGGTATTGTGACAGGAGAGTAAGAAGCTCAGAAAAGTCCTGGGCATGTGAAAAAGCGGAAGTGAGACAAGAAAATTAAACAAGGCCAAACAATTTAACAACGTACAGCCAGCTAGTGAATTACAAGACCTTATCTTCCCAAACCAAGGAGTTGTGATGTCTTTCCTCCCTAACCAAAAAATATGTAGCTTAAATAACTCTCATATAGGAAATACAGAACAGAGACCCAATTAATGTCATTTGTGCCAGGTAAACTGAAGGACAGATGAAGTAAGAGGAATAAATAACAAAACACCATTAGAGCCAGACAGACACAAGATAAAAGTGAAACAATAAAGCAGACTGAAGAACAATCCCAGTCTCCCCTATATGCTCATTTTGATGTATCAGCATATCAAAAACACACCTGGAAAGCTAGTGCATATTCTGCTGAAACGCTCCCATAAGATCCTCACCAACAGAAGAGAGAGAAAAACCCTCAAGACAGAGACCAGGTGCAGGCCCACTCTAGAGCACGCCCATGCCCCTTCCCAGGCGTGAACTTTTTATTTCCCCCTAAACTCTGTGGATCCCAAGGAGACTTGAGCCAGGGGAGCAGTGGGCAGCGGCAGCTCATTCCGGGCTTACCCCTAGACCCTGTCTCCAGGGACCCCTTTTTCTCTAACTTCCCAGTGAGTTAACAGCAGCCCTGCTTTGGTTCACTCCTCTCCTATAATGTTTCTAGGGAGCCAAAGCAGAGCGCCGACGAGGCTCTCCTGTTACTTCTTCTGTCCTAAGTCCTTCCTTTGTTCCACTGCCCCCAGCTTTAATAAACATACTCTCAAAATCACCTGAACTCATGCTGTAAAATCTCTCCTGCACAAAGACAGGAACCCACACACTATGGGTCGACCTTAGGTAGACCCCCTCTGGGCCAGAGCCAGTCCAGCAACAGTATCTGGTATAATGTAATAGACTCCATCCTCATCTCCCAAAGAGGCAAAATCATGCTTCTCACATAGAGTACACCCCTGAATGCATGTAACTTATAATCCAATCTTCCATACTACCTTCCTCTGAAGGGACAGTCCTCCTGTAGACGGCTCCAATGACTTCCCAAATCTCTTCTCCCACTGAGCAACCCCAGTTCTTACAAATATAACAGTTTCTATAATCCTTATAACCCTATTCACATCCTAGTTAAATCACATTCCCTTTCATGGACTGTGTGCCCAGAATTGAGTACAGTGCATGAAACGTGCTCTAATGAGGTGCCTTGTTTACCAATGTCCAGAAATAAATAACTTGTAAGCTTATAGATGTAGCTCCACTACTGCAGCCTATTTTAAATGGAGAGTCAGGGAAGGTGTACTGGGTTAAATAGTGTCCCTAAGAATGTGACTTTATTTAGAAATGGGTCATTGCAGATATAATTGGTTAAGATGAGGTCATGCTGGAGCAGAATAGACCCTTAATCCATTATAACTAGTGTCCTTTTAAGAAGAGAAGAGACACAAAGACACATACAGAGAGAAGAATACCATATGTACATACAGATGCACAACGAAAAGATGGCCATGTGATGAAGAAAGCAGACACTGAAATTATGTGGCTGCAAGCCAAGGACTGCTCGCAAGCACCAGAAACTAGAAGTGGACCATGGAACAGAGTCTCCCTCTGGGCCCTTGCGAAGGAACCAATCTTAACTAGACCTTGGTTTTGAAGCTCTGGTCTCCAGATTTGTGAGAAAATAAATTTTTGTTGTTTTAAGCCTCCCGGTGTGTGGCACTTTGTTACAACAGCCCTAAGGAACTAACACAGAAGGCCTCTCCAGGGAGGAGGCATTAGAGGTAAAGTCTGAAGGAGGAGCCAGCTAGGGGAAGAACTCTAGAAAGAAGGGACCAAAAATACAAAGGCCCAGAGGCCAGGAAGCACTTGCAATGTCCTAGAAACAGAAAGGAGAACAAAGAGTCCGGAGCCTGGTGAACGAGGGGTAATGGTATGGGATGAAGCTCGGGGCTGAGTCGGCCACGGCAGGGAGTGTGAATTTAATACTATGAGCAATGGGAAGCTTTCAAAGAGTTTTAGAACTTAGTCTCATTTATGTTTTAAGAGACCACTCTGGCTATTCTGTGGAGGATAACCTAGAGAAAGAGATGATAAAGAAAGAGAGAAAGAAGAAACAGAAGGCTACTGAAAGGTCCAGGTGAGGGAGGGTGGCATGACTGATAAGCCAGGTTTCAAACCCAAGTCTCTCTTCAATTGCTACATTTGTAGCACATAAACAATGTTTACTTCCCAAAATCATGATACACCCTGGAAAGAGCACAATAAAAAAAGGACCCAATATGACACCAGCACTTCTCAAATAACAGCAATCAACAAAAATAAGTCTTTTGACCAGTTGCCACTTTTAAAACTGATTATGCACTGACACTGAACATTTCAAGAGTAACGGCCCCACTAAACTGGTGAGAGAGTTTCAAGACCATCAAGTTCTCCCAGCATTTAATGGAAGTTAACAAGATAGATTCTATTTCCACCCTGTTTCCTGCAATAATATTTAAAGAAACTGTATAAAGTGAGAATCTAATAGTTCTCAACTTTACAGTGCCTGTTTCTGTGAGACAAGACATCAGGGGTCACAATCCTTACTTGGGTTAAATTTATAAACTACTTTTATTACATACCAAGAAGACATTACAACATAATGCTAAAATGCTTCCCCTTTAGCACGGAGGATCTTCTGTGAATCACACTGTGAGAGCCACTGAAATAAAATCTACAGCATCCTCTTTAGAGATTATTGACTAATACATGATTTCAGAGGCTTTGAGCACTTGGAAAAATTAAACTTAACAAAATTCTCATATGAAGTGTATCCGCAAAAGGAAGCAACTGAAAAAAGTAGCTGCCTAAGCTTTTTCCTCTTGGGGAACTCCAACATCAAATTTCCAGTCACGGTTTCACTATACAATGGCCCCTAGAGACTTTTTATCATCAACTTAAAAATATACTCTATAGACCACTCATTGTTTTCAACATTCATCCGGTCTGAATGATAAGGCCAAGGTAAAAAAGATAAAGGAAGGGAAAAGGATATCCTTAGCTAAAACCAAAAGGCTCAAAACAATGACAGCAAGTTCAAACACGACCAAGTTGCTTCTTTGATTACTTTCAGGTGCTTTGGCCACTGCGTCACCATCCTGTATAGCAACTGCCCAGAGCTAATAGGATGTACAGAGAAATGACAGTGGGTGATGGTAGTCATTCGTCCATTTATTCAAGTATTTCTCGAGTGCCTGCCTTGGGATCAATGACAGACAGACAACAGTGGACAAGCTGGATATGGTCACTGTCCTCACAGAGCAATCGTCTCATGAAAGAAACAGACAAGAAAGCAAATACACAAATAAAGAAACACTTAGAAGCTGTAATTACGTAGGCTTGATTCTGACAGAGAATAACAGAGGTAGGCCTAACTAAACCTTTAATCTGCACAGCCTTCTAGTTAGGCAGATCAACAGCGTGAAAATGCCCAGAGGATGTTACTCAATGCCACTTCCTACATGAGGCATTCCAGGGCCTTTCTGCCTTCTTCGTACGTCCATAGTAGTTTTAGTTCTATTATAGTGCTTTTCAAATACAGGGTGGGGCAAGAGTAGGTTTACAGCTGTGAGTATGCAAAACACAGTTTATTCTTGTATTATTATTTATTATTGTATTGTTTTCCATTCAAGCAACTGTAAACTTACTTTTGTCCTACCCTATATGGCTTTGCACTAGTTATCTATATGCACATAGTATACCTCCTATACTATTATAAACCATAACACTAAAGTAACCCCATATAAGATGTTAGAATCTATTGACCAAACTATGTGTATTATTCCCACCTGCCTCTGTGGGTCATGTAAGGGCTGCTCTAAGGACTATAAATGTACAGTCCCTCATTGGTTCTTCAAAGGAGCCCTGTTGAAGTGGAGAGGCTGCATTTTACCCACCATGCCGTACAGCCTCCCCTTTCTTGTTCATGTCTTAACCCCCATAGAACAAAGCACAATGGGCACAGGGTATGTGCCATCAGACTTTTGAGTTTGATTAAGAAGAAGTAAGAAGTGTAACATGACACCAGTGAGACTCATATCTTTCCTCGGAGTTAACCTCGGATCATGTGAACAGATCCTAAAATTAGCAACTCAACATCAAAAGGGTAGAAGAGTGGTAAACACATAGACTTTCAACCTTTTTCATCTCATGGTACACATAAAAGTAATTCCTAAAACTCTGTGGTACACCAAAAATATATGTTTTGTCAATCTGACAAAAGACAGGTATAATTTCTTTTTCATTCATAATGGACAGCTATTGTTGTGTGGGCTGTTGGCATTTTTTTTATTTGTCAATCTAAGGGAAAAGAGGTCAGTCCCCCTAAATAAAGTCAGGTATTTCATGTTTTAAAAATCCTTGTGGCACATCGTGTGCCTACTGTGGCACACTGGTTGAAAATCACGAAATAGGAGACTGTGATTAATATTGACTCTCCTTAGCAAGGACAAGGCCCTTTCATCCTCCCACCACTTCTCAAGTGCCAACCAAATGCATGTGCCTGGCTACAATGGACACAAGGCTAAAAGGCACAGTCTTTGCTCTCAAAGAGGCCACAGTCTAGTGGAAACAAGCAAGCAAAGAAATTATTTCCACACAAAGGATGCACATTGTGAATGCAAGTGAGCACATGGTGTTTCCTATGGAGCAAAGAGAAGATGTAACCCTACTACGTGCTGGTACAGGAGGCTGCAGAGAAGGCAAATTCAGAGAAGGTAGTAATGCTATATCAGGATCTTGCCCACCTCTTTCCCAACCTCATCTCTACCACTTGCCCTTCTCCTACTTCATAATTCAGAAAGCTTCTGGACGTAATATGCTTTCTCCAGTCTCCAGGCTGGTGCACGTGAATTTCCCCCTGCCTAGAATATCCTCCTCCCTTGTGTCATTACAGAAAACTCCTACTTCATCTTCCATTGATCCAAGTGTTCACTCAAACACTGTCCCTTCAGTAAAGCTTTCAAAAACAATCCCAAGTCCAGAGGAAAGTGCTCCTTCTCCAGTGGAAAATCCCAGCTTCATAGCCTGACAACTCTAGGTTAAAATTATGATGGTGCTGCTTTCAAGTTAGGTGAATTCAAGCAAATTTTTTCACATCTCTGAACCTCAGTTGCCTCATCTGCAAAAGGAATTACTAATATTTTCCTCACAAGGCATCAAGGATTCATGGTAGTATGAGTACAAATCCCTGACCACAGTAAAGGCTCAAAATTTATTGAATTATACCAAATATCCTCTGATGATTGATCGATAATTTTATCTTATGGTATTAAAAACAACACACACACAAAAGTACATTATAACTATATGGATATTTTCACAACATTTGGCATATGATCCTAGGGAAACTAAAGGAACAGTTTGATGATAAATTTTCCCCAGGTACAATACTGTTCTCATTAAGGCAGTAAAAATAATGTAAGACAGGCTTTATATAAAGGATCTTCTATAAAGAAGACGAGCTGCCACAAAGAATGTAACCAAAAAAAGCTTTGTTTCAAAGGCTCATTTCATTTAAAAATTTAAAAAAATTTTAAATCAATGAAAAATAAACAGCACATTCTAAGGAAAATGACTCAAGAGTATAATAATAGTCTACCTTAATATAATATTGTATATCAACAGTAATTGAAAATAAAACAGTAATTAAAAAATAATTGTCAACATTACTTACTATAGGATATTGCCTCACTTTAATACTATAATCCAGCAGCCTACAATGAGATGGTAATTACAACTCTTTCCAAGTACTGTTTTCATGCCATAGCATAGTACCTCTTAGAGGTCCCCATTTTTAAAAGTCTTTTTTGTTCATCCCCAAAATGGATGAGTATTAAAGGAGAAATAAATCCTCTCCCTTACAATATCCTGTTTTGCTCATTAGTGTTTAGAGGTACAATCCAAGTAAGGAAAACTCAATTACAAGCCCTGCTATTCTTGCAAGCACATAAACACCAAGAAGAAAAACAAAACAGTGACAAAATAAAGAGAAAATAGATGTATATTATTCCCACCTGTCCTTGCCAAAACAACAAACAAAAAATCCTCAGAAACAAATGATTTAACTATCAAGGGAAAATCTATGACTGCTAAGAGATACCAAAGTCCCTTCTCCCCACAAAAGATTCATCTTCCTACAACAGGAAGTAGTTTTCACCATGCAATTCTCCCCACTCTGAACATGCTATGTACCTCTCCTGCAATACTTTACAACTTACCTGTAGTAGGATTTTTGCTTCCAGGTCTTATGTCTCCATTACAGGAGAAATATTCATCTTTATATGGCCTGTATAGTCTAGAACAACATTTATAAATGGAGGTAGTGATCCATTAGTGGGTTATAAATTAAATACAGCATTCCTCTTTAACAAAATTGCATATTATTCACCAACTTAGCTACAAAGTTTAAATTATGTCCATCAGGAAATTTTAAAAATCTAAACATCCCGAATCATATGCCCCTGTGGGTATATTAATTCTATAGCATATATGCTTTCTACCTGAGGGATAACTACCTGTTAAATGACATAGGAAGATATAATTACAGTTCAGGCAGCAAGAACCACTTCACAAAGCAGAGCACAATGTAGCCAAGTCAATGCTACAGACAATAAACACTAGGGTAGCCCAGAGAAGTATAGCTCATGCAAGGCTGAGTCAGTGGAAAAGGTTTCCTTGAGAAGGTGGAGTTTAAGTGGGGCCCACTAAAGCCTAGACTGGAAAAGAGGATGAAAAACCGTTATCCCAGCTGCTCTGCACTGAGGCTGAGAGAAAAGAGACATTGAAGAGGTCAGTGTAATAATTTAACTTGGAATTATATGCGCCTGTACAAAGTGGTAAACCAGTGATGTGAAAGGAACAGAAACTAGGAAGGAATCATGAAAAGGCCTTGGTGATTGACTGGATTTGGTATAGAGGTAAAGGTGAGGAAATCAGATAATTCCAAAGTACTCTATCCTGGGTAACCGGGAGAAGATAGTGCCATTGACAACTGTCCAGTGATGGTCGTTGGTACCAATTCAATGCCAACAGGAATCTCCAATTTCGGGTGTGAAGAAGGAAACTTTATTCAGGGCAAACAGCTCAATTTTTATACAGCCCTGAGGCAAGGCCTTTATCTGGCTAGACAGATCTACTCTGCTCTGCTTCCTCTGCTTCCCTCTGCCCTACAACAGTCTGCTCTAGTGAGACATTTTCAGTGTTTCAGCTCCAGCTGCAGAAACAATGGAAAGGGAAAGTGTACACCACAAGCCAGAGGTGAGCTGGCTTACATAGAAAGTCCCCACCCCTGGTCTCGGACTGGCCCATCCTCATGCAAATGAGGACTCCAAATCTTTGCAGTTTGAATGGTCCAAAAGGCACTGTCCTGATTGGTCAGAATGGTGCTGCTCTAATTGGTCAGTGAAGATGCTAATGGGGATATAACTGCACAGCTCTGGTTATATTAAGAAAAAGTCAGTCTTATTGGTTGAAATAAAATTCCAGGAACTCCTTTATGAGTTGGCTCAGATGGCAGGAATACAGTGCAGGTAGGCAGTTCCGTACAGACTTCTCCTTGAAGTGCATTTTGTGTGAGAAGCTGTTTAGAAATGACCGTTAGGCTCTGCTTTTAAACTTGAACCTAGTTAGTCACCAGGAGCTCTTCTTAGTAGGTGTCAGAGACCACAAAGTAATGTAAAAAAAAAACAGAAGGGTTTTAAAAGGAAGTGTCATATAGTAACAATGTTTGTTATAAAAGCTCAACTTGATTTGAACACCTACACCTCTGAGTTGCATTCATATGCAACTGAGTAGCTGTCCCTATGAGGAATCATTAGCAGTAAAAGCAGCATCCTATTCTTAAGGCACTTACGACCTGGAAGAACCAAGGCTGATACTCAGCAAATTCTTAAAATACTTCCATACAAGTTGACAAATACTTACCTTAGCACCTTGAGTGATGCCTGCCCCCTCCAAATGCCCGCCTGCCCCACTGCCCCAGTCCCTTCTCCAGACCTTCAGTCCTAAAGAACTAACCCATGGTGCGGCAGGTGGCCTCAGCTCTATAACCAGCTTCTGTTCTGACTGGGCAGTATCTATGCCACATTGGTAGTATTAGGCAAAAATATAATTAAAGCAAGTGCTACAGCATTCAAAGAGGGAGTAATCACTTCAGCTTGAGCCAGTTATTTGAACGGTTGAGAGTTTACACTGATGGGTGTGGTCCCAGCACTCAGGCTACCCACAGTCTAATGGACATACCAACATACAAACACATCATCGAAATCGAGAGTAATAGCACAGAAGTTTCTATAAAGCACAATGGGAGGCCCAAAGGGGATAGAAGTCAATTAACCAGCCTGTGGGAAAGAAGCAAAGAAGTCCCATAAAATTTCACAGAGAAGGTGAAACAAGACCTGAGCAGTAAAGGATGAACGGGAGTTTGCCAGGCAGAGAAAGGAGGAAGACAAACCTTTCCAAGCAGAGAGATACCAGCACTGTATGAGCCACATCCCAGTATAGTGCGTACAAAGCAATGAGGTGACCAATGTGTAATGCCTGTTTGTATTATAACAATATGTAATAAATATTAGATTATTTCTAGCAGATTCACTTCTCTGATTATGTTTTTAAACGTTGATCTTAAAATTCATTTGCACTAAGACAACACTAGCTGGGCAAGGGGTGGCACAGTCTGGATACACTGGGAAGCATGGGGTCAGTCAGTTTAGAATTTAAAAATAAAGCACATGGAATCCGAAAATTCACTGGAGTTGCCTGCACTTTTTAGATGTGTGTAAGCAAAGATGGAGTTTATAAGTAAAGACAATGAATTAAATGAAGTGAGAAATAGAAGCAAAATAACAACAGAACTTCACTACTTTTTCAATTAACAAAAAAGGGCTTCTTGGAGGGGGACATTTCTTTTTCTTTTCTTTATTGAATTTATTGGGGTGACATTGGCTAGTAAAGTTATATAGTTTTCAGGTGGAGGGGGATATTTCTTAACAGAAGGGAACAAGCAGGCACTAAGCACCTTGAAGATCTAAGAAGTATTTAAAAAATAAATCTTGGCAGGAAAATCAAAAGAAAAGAGCAAATAGATGTATATATTTGGCCAGGATATGAACTAGAGAAATAAGGTCACATGGAAACAGAAACTATGGAGAATGACTATAAATTTATATTAATATATATTATAAAGTTATAGAATTTGATTGCAAAAAGCCCTTCTGGAAATCTTTAAAAACCATGATCCCTATTTTTGTGGCAAGAAACTCCACTGGCATCTCAGCCAATATCCACTTCGCCATGTTACAATCCCTTTCTTCAGAGACGGACAAAAGCACTGGGGGTATATAAATAACAGTAATAGGTTCTTTCCATTTAATCTTTGCGATAAGGCAGGACATGACATGCAGTATCACTCCATCATCTCAGCTCCAAATGTACAGAGTTTGGTGCTGTGGCCTCCCAGATCCACACGTGAATGACACCCAAGGTTGCTGTCCTTGAGGAAATCAGAGAGGTGCTTGGCAAATATGAATTCCTTCTCTTTAAAGTGTGATCATTTTCTAGAAATTAGACTACATAAAAAGGCAAACTACAAACTACAAAAAAGGCTGTTTTGGTTTGTAGGGGCTACACTGGTCATTGTCATCAAACCCAATTGTTCAAGAGAAAGGAAGCATCAGATGCCAAAAAGTCATCACCACTGCTTTCCAGAATTATTGTATGAGCTGCTCCCTTAACGGAAAAAGCCATCAGTGCTCAGGAAGTAACAGAGGTTTCCGACAGTTTTAACAGACAGTGTCTGCAGGGTGACCCATGGTTCAAACTGCATAAAAATAAAAACTCACTGACAAATAATAACAAGTACTTCCTCGCTTTCCTATCTGCTGAATCAGAGCCATTGTTTGGGTTGTAGTTCCTTGTTTAAATTAGGTTATTAAATCACAATGATGCTGGCCAAACATACTAGTTATATACCATCAGGAGAACTTATCAAAATGCACATCGTGTCAAGGCTTAAATATATACACACACATACACACACACATTTTTGCAATAATAAAATTTAACCAGTACCAAAAACTTTGCTTTTCCCTCCTGAATACCACAAATGCTATGTGATACAGTGAAAAGAGGAGGATATTGAAGATAGACCCGAGTGTGAGTGCCAATTCTGTCATCTGTTAGAGCTATTTAAGCTTGAACAAGTTACTTCATGTCTTTGGCTTATTTTCTTATATGTACAATGAAAAAATAATAACTATTCCAGAGGGTTCTTGTGATGATGAACTTGGACAACAAATGTATGCAAGTGCCCAGCAAGGTCTGGAAGTGAGGGCTTAATGTATTACTAATATATTTTTGTAGCATATTATGAGCATGCACCTCCCAAGTCTTAAACCACTGCCATTCATATAAACATATACAATAATGTTATATATTTAATGTTGCCACTAATGAGAAAGAAATTATGATATAAAACTTTGAACAATTTGTTCTACACGTTTACTCAAAAAACCATAACTTTGTAAAGTCAAAATAAAAAACAACTGCAGCTATCTTGGAACCGATGACAGGGCAGTGACTTAGTGATAGTGAGGGCCTCTTACACACCAAACGTGATGTGGTCTGGTAAGTGGCATGCTTTTGCTTTGACTTTCTGTCTAATTACAAATCACCAGTGCTGTGACAATGCAATATACCTTAGTACACATTCATCACTGTATAAACTACGTAGCTCTGAGGAAAGGTACATATTGCAGAAATAAAACATGATTGCTTTGGTTATCTTATTTATAAAGAATTTTAAAATAATCTGCGATAACACTTTGATCACTTCAAATGCTAAAGATTATAAATCCACATCTCAAGGGACTACTTATTTTCTCTCAGATGGCAGAATAATGCCATTACAACCATGATTCAACAACCAAGTTTCTCATCACAGAAGTCAAAGAGATTAGCTTAAATGTTCAGTCTAATGTCCTTTAAACTAGTAACACTTTAAACAGATGACTAGTATAATTATTCAAAACACAGTGTTAAACGATAAGACCAGTATCCTGGCTCTTAAAGAAAACAAAATACCTAGATATAGTTATTTGGATTCGATTCACTAATCCAGGTAGACTTTCAAAAGCAGGGTGCCAAACAGGTGACCTCTGTCCTTTTGAATTGCTGAACAGGAGGAGGGGGACAGGCAAGGACTCTCCAAGTGGAGTGAAAGATGAGTACCTGGCAGTGAATAGTCCATGCAGCAGAGATTAAGGGCATTTACACGAACTTCTGTTTAATTTATTCCAAGCCAAGCTTTGTACACAGTGCATTCTTTATCTTAAGCTTTCTCAACAGTTTAACAGAGTTAAGGTAAACTATACCTAGCACGAGGCTTAAGGGGACAAAGTTCTAATGTACTAACCTCACTCCTGCCTCTCTAGTTTAGTCTCCTCCTTCATTTCCTTGGAGAGTGCCTTTCTGTGATCATCAGTGGAGGTCTCTTAACATCTTTTACTCTGGAATGTATAGAGCCACCCAAAAATATCTCATAGTCTGTTTTATCTCAGGAGGTGTCATAGTTCCTTTTGTCTGCTAACAGAGTTGCCATTTATTTACAGTTCTTCTTTCCATACACTTTTTGACACGAAGTCAAAGTGAAGACAAAGTTCTGTGTTTCTGAAACCTCTATTATGATTTTTCTTTTTTGCTCTCCAAAGTTACCCAACCTGGTGTTAGAAAGAGAATTGAGATTCCTCAACTTTATATTTGCCTAATCTGAATTTCCTTAATAAATGTGACTTCCATAGCTATCTCAAAATCATGCCATGAATTACAAATCTTCCGTCCCCAAAATATAGCTAGTACAGAGGTAACATGGAACAAGGGCTCTGATGTCAACAGAGCTCTATTAAAATCCTGGTGCTATTGCTGCCACTTATCAGCTATGTGATCATAAATATAATACTTAAACTCTGAGCCTTTTATCCTGCTATGAAAAAGATGTAGTACCTCCCTGAAGAATGAAAGATAAATATACCGAGAGCAATTACACAGTACCTACCATGAGGTGAATGCATGGACTCAGTCACCAGAGCATGCTCTACCCCATACTACTTCAACACCAAGTTGTGTTCTTAAAATCAATGAAGCCTTCAGAGAAGGAATACCCATACCACAAGTGCGTAAATGGAAAAAGTGACAACATTGACCTCAGTGTTGAGGGCCCACTTCATGCCTCCTCATCTCTGGCTCGCTGTCTCAGTCTTGCTGACCTCCTTTCAGTTCCTTCAGCATAACCTGCCCTTTCCTAACTTAGGATCTTGGACATGATATACCCTCTACCTGGACAGAAATT
Source organism: Mormoops blainvillei (assembly GCA_004026545.1). Classification (NCBI taxonomy): domain Eukaryota; kingdom Metazoa; phylum Chordata; class Mammalia; order Chiroptera; family Mormoopidae; genus Mormoops; species Mormoops blainvillei. The sequence goes on along the minus strand of PVJD01014223.1, from coordinate 15,983 downwards.
TCAGTCTTCTCCCTTCTCCTAGCTAATTCCTACTCAACTTTCTGGCTTCTGCTTTAACGCCATTGCTACCTAGCAGAGTCTGTAATACCCAAAACTGAGCACTCCACTGTAGATCCCACAACAAGCTACTTGCCTAAAGCACATGTCACACTTGTAACTACTTGTCACTATCCCCTTTCCCACTAAACTATAACCTTCACAAGGTCCTTGTTTTCCACTTATCCCCAGCTATTAACACAGTGCACAGCACACAGGAAGAGTCTAATATATTTATTGAATAAATATATAACTATGTTTCATTACTATATAAATGTAAGATATTGTATCTGCTATAATAGAGTGATACTTTGTTGTATCATAAACCAAATTGCAGTACAGCTCAGAGAAAGCTCCTAAAGAAATCTAACAAATCTGCCTTTTACTAACCCATATGAGTAGTTCTTAAAATATGAGCAGCAAAAAAGAGAACAACATGACCTCTCCGGTTGCAGGACTTCAGGGCAACTTGGAACTGACACATACACAACAGACAGTAAAGATGTAAAAATACATGTAATTAATTGGCCTCTATGAATGAAAAACCAGAATCATAAAAACAACTGCCTTTACTTTAGCTCTCTAACAGATACGGGCAGTACATAATTACCACAGAAGCAGCCTTTAAGACATTTTACTAACATATTCATTCTTTGTGCATGAGTGAGTGCCTTCCCCTAGCACTCACTCATGCATAAAACAAACAAACAAACAAACAAAAAAACAGGAACATTGCACTCCATCCCATGACTCTTTCACTGTAAATATTTGTGAGAATGGTAAGCACAGACAAGTAGCCACAGCTTCTGGGTCATTAAATTAAGAGAATGAGAACAAGCAGGACCTTTTATTTATGTGACAATCTACCTTGTTTCCCTGAAGGATTTTTGTCAGTTGGGAATCAAATTTTCATTGCATTTCATCTCTCTACACACACATACACACACATATACACCTTCCTTACCTCAGAGTGTAGGGAGGCAGAGAAAGAATGAGGGGAAAAGATATAGATTCAAAAGAACATTTGTGAAGTCAATACCCTTAATGCTGTGGAGGTTGTGGTCAAAAAAAATTACAGCATAGGTCGCGTGTATGTGAGAGATATTCATTACTAGTATGTGTTGAAATGCAAAAAAAGTTATTTTAAAACATGGAAAAATTTCCATTTATTATATTTATATAATAAAGTACATGGCATTTTAATGTATTTTCCATTATAATCTAGAAATTATTAAACACAGAAATATAAAAACATGAATAAAAACTTTTCAAATAAAAGAAACATGGATATTGCTGAAAAATACAATGAAAAAAAGTCTTTAACATTAATTAATCAGAATCTTCCACCCTGACTGGTGTGGCTCAGTGGATTGAGTGCCAGACTGTGAACCAAAGGGTTGCTGGTTTGATTCCCAGTCCGGGCACATGCCTGGGTTGCTGGCCAGGTCCCCGGTAGGGGGTGCATGAGAGGCAACCACACATTGATTTCTCTCCCCCTCTTTCTCCCTCCTTTCCCCTCTCTCTAAAAATAAATAAATAAAAACTTTTTTAAAAAACTGAAATGCAGAAAAAAAAGAATCTTCAATAGTTGGCTTTGTAAAACATTTGTAACAGTCAATGCAAACAATATTGCTATGCTTAAGGCATACATAATTTTCACAACACTTGCAAAAATATTTGGATAAGCAACTTATTTTGGATGCTAGCACCTAACACATCTTGTGCTGCTTGTCAAAGAAGCCATACCTATAGCTTATAAATCTTGCAAACTTAGCTGATTGCTTCAATTAGACCAGCTAGATATGAGGCCTAAAAATGCTTTCAAATCAGTTTTGTCTATTCATTTAGCATCTCTTTCTCAGGAAAACTGGCTAGAGTTAGAATCGATGTATTTATTTGTATATAAGATGAGCTCTAAAATATCATTTATGACACAGCAGTTCCAAGTTTCAAATTCTGTCTTGGAATTAATTCATTTGAGCAAACTAACAGAAATTGACACAAAATATTCTGCAGCTGTTTTCTAATTTGCCTTCTTATTGGATTTTTCCTCCATTTTCTTTATTCTTTCCAAAAAAATATTTTTCATTCATGTCTAATTCATCCTCACTTTCTTCACTAGAAATATCTTGCTCGATACCCGAATCTTCTGCACAAACCCCACATAATCTTCACCTTCTTGTGGAAGAACAGGGGCCCACATATTAACCTGACAAGCTCAGGAGAGTCCTGCAAGGCAGCCTTACAAACTCAGAAACCTAGACTAACCACAAAGGATGGTCTGAAATTAAAACTTACTGACTAAAAGCAGTTCAGAGCAGGTAGTCATGGCATGTCCCAGGTCGGTATTTTTTCCCCTAACAAAGGTCAATTTTTACCTTAACTGAGTCTGTCTATTGTGTTTGTGCCTCTATGGTAACATACCTTTGCAATGTCAAGGTAACTTTCCTCCCCCCCGCCCCCGCCTTGTGTACAACCACAGCACCAGAGCTGAGATCTGCAAATCCCCTCATTGTTATTGTCACAAAACATGTTATCATGTTAACTGATAACATGATAACATGTTAATTGGTAACTGTTATTATGTTGTCACAACCACTGTACCAAGAGCGGAGACCACAAATCCCCTCATTGTTATCATGTTAAATTGTTGACCCTTAAATATCCTGTACCCACCTATGTAAAAGAAGTATGTATCTATCATTTTACCTTTAATCTAATTCCAGAGATTTCCCTGCTTTGCTTTCTCCTGCCTCCCTAATCTATCACCAATGGATTTCATGTAACCCCTTATGTCTCCTTCTTGCATTGTAATATATAAAGTGAGGCCCGAAACTGCCAATCTCCAGAGCACTTCTCAACCTGCTGAGATTTTGCTTCCAAGCAATTGTCATCAATTTAGCTCAAATTAATTCTCTACAGGTTCGAATATCTCTTCCGTTGGCATTCTAAATCACTCTCATTTTCACATTCAACAGAGGCAGATTTAAGGGCTGGTGCACCTGGCGCATGCCCTGGGCCCCGACTTCTGAAGGGCCCTGCAAAACTCCAACTTTACATTTTTTTCTAATGACACCAAGTTTGGTTTCATATGTGCAATACATATATTATATTCAAATTTTACTGGAAATAAAACATTAATAGTACATAATATTTTTATTTATTTAAAAATATGGTTAACATGTATTTTTATTTTCCCTGTCTCTCTCCTTTTTTTAAGGGGACCAATATTTTCTTCTGCACCCAGGGCCTCAACTGACTTTAATCCACCTCTGACATTCAACTCTATCATTCTCATCATCGGACTCAGTCGCATTCGCTGAAGTTCTTTAACATCTCTTGGATTATCAAATCAATATATTTTTCCAGCCATTTTCAACAGTAAATGGGGAAAAAAAAACACTACACCAACACTGACTTCAGAGTTCACGGTACCTCTCAGGTATAATTTACTATTGAGTATCACACATCCTTACAAAACATGTTATAACCAAACTGATGGCTTAACATTAGTCACATACAAACGTGCAGCTAGTTATGACCTTGAACCTATGAACCCAGTATATGTAACAATATTTAAAAAAGAGTTTGTCTGTATCTCTTAGATCAGCCACAACTATGGCAGGGTTAAGTAAAATGTGCAGTATGTTGTGGAGGAGTGTGGATACTAACAAGACAGGGTTCCTGCTTTAAAAAGTTTAAAAGAAAGCTATAAAATAAGAAATTTTTAAAAAGAGATATAAAAAAATAATAAAAGGATATAAAAGATTTTAACATAAGGCTAAAGTAAGACCCTTGCCATAATGTATCCAAGTAAACTGGGGCTTGGCCACTTGGTACCTTAAATCTACATGACTCAACAATTAGTGTTGAAGGAAAGAGGTTTTTATTAACAGGGTTCCAACCTTGCGGAGCTTAGAGCACTCATGCTCAGAGCCCTCCTCTCCTATGAGATCCAGAACTTCCTTTGCTTCCCAAAAGGCTACAAGCCAAAACCATGCCCAGAAGTTCCCAATATGCTTATGCCAACAGAAGAAAGTTGGATCAAGTCATCATCTAATCAGATGACTCTGCTTCTGAGTCAGACCTACAAAACCTCCGAACAAAAATACCAGGAGGCAGACCGAGGTCATGATTAAAACACATAACACTTGGTGCCTCAGTTTCTCTATCTATAAATTGGGGATAGAGAACAAAAAGTTCATAAGGTCATTGTGAGAATTAATGAGCTAATAGGTGTAAAGAATTTAGAACACTGCCTAGTACACAGTAAGGGCTCAATAAATGTTATTTATTATTACTGTTATGATTATTCCTACAGAAATGGGTCAAAGCGCATGAGAGAGAAGTCTACAACTATGGATTTGGAAATGATCTGTGAAGCAGCCCTGAGAAGAACCATGAGCTCCTATCTATGAAAAACAGACAGGAGAGGTTGAAGACTTAGGAAAATACATGCTCCGGTCCTATTTACGTGAACTTAATTCTTCCCCCTCTTTCACAGAGGTGCCAGTACCTCTGGAAACCTTTTTTTATTTCCTCTCCCCCTCTCCTCCTCTTTCATCCAGTAGTAATGCCTTACATTGAAATGAGGTAGAAAAGAACATTGTCCTTTTTTTCCCTCTATCTCCACTCAAAGCAGTTCTTCCTTCTTGTTCCCAGCTGTGTATGGAAGACAATAATATAAAATAATTAAGAAAAAGATACCAAGCAGCCCTGGCTCGGAAGCAAACGAGGAACAAGAGTAGTCCAAGTGCTTACCAAGAGTCGTGGCACTAGGTGATGCACAGTCTGGAGTCTGAAGGCCCACTGCTAAGTGCTGCCACATACTGCCTATGTAGGCCAGGAAGGTCAACTACTTCTTCAATAACACTTTTTAAAAAATGGATTAAAAAATGATGTAGGTTCATTATACATAATTTGAAAAATGTGGAATAGTACAAAGAATAAAATAAAATATCACCCAGTTAATATTTTAGTATATTTTCATCTACTCTTTCTCTGTGCAGCTATAAATATATTCTTTAACATAGTTTACCCTCTCAAGTGGTAGCTGATTTTTCCCTCTCAAATCTCTCCCACCACTGAGCCTGGAAGTGAGAATAGGTTATTCTCCTTGTTCCTAATTCTCTCCCCAACCCTCTTCCCTAACTCGCTGCCTTTAAATATTATGTCATAAGAATACACTACCCTATTACTCCTCTTGGCTACAATCATCTACTGCCCCCTGGTTCACTTTCCCTCATTCCCTGAAGATTTTAGTTTCATCTTCACAGTCACTCCAACATAACACCTTTAAAAAAATTTTTTAAAGATTTTTTTGTATTTATTTTCAGAGAGAGAGGGAAAGGGAAGGAGAAAGAGGGGGACAGAAACATCAATGTGTGTTCGCCTCCTTAGTGCCCACCCCCCACCACTGGGGACATGGCCAGCAACCCAGGCATGTGCTCTGACTGGGAATTGAACCAGTGAGCCCTTTGTTCACAGGCCAGCAGCACTCAATCCACTGAGCAACAGCAGCCAGGGCATACCTTGAAAATTCTTAATGATTTCAATATCCTAGGTCCTTAGTTCTTTTTTATCCTTTCCTCCAATGACCTTGTCTTCATCCTGCCAAAGTCACTAACCCATGGCCAAACTCTAAATCCTATCACTCCCAGTAACTGCAATCCTGCCATAGACTCAATTTCAAACATTCTACTACTTCTTCATAACTTTTCGCCTCACTCCTTCTAATACTATGATTCCTCAAATCCTTCAGCCTCATACAATCCACCTTTTCACTGTCCCTTAACTCGCTGCATGCCCCTCTTTACTTGGCTTAAATTCCGTGGCCCGTGAGCATAGTCATTCCCTTGCATACACCCTGAGTCCCGTCTATTTCTCACTTCGTTTTAGTCATTTAGAAGAAAGGCAACCCTGGTTAAAAAGAATTCTCCACCAACTCCACACCCATACCCAAGAAGCTGAATGTAGCTAGAGAAACACACAGCCATGTCAAGTATTCTTACTAACCTGCACAAGACTTCAAAGCAGCCTTGCAATCAAGCTATTTCCCTAGTCCATTTGCTTTCCTTCTCTGCTAGAGGAGTATTTACATCCTCTCTCCTCCTCACTGTCCTCATCGTCTACTACTCTCTTCCTTGGGCATGTCCCTCCAGCTGTACCAACATCCTTGAAGTTGCTCATGCCTAGTATATACCCACCTCAGGGCTTTTTTTCACTTGCTCTTTTTCATGCCTTGAATGCTCTTCCCCTAGTGCCTAGAACAGTACCTGGCACACAGTAGACAATAAAAACTGAGTAAATGAATTTGAAAACCCACTGTATATTTAGTTTTCTATTTTGCTTTTTCATTTATCAAAACTCATGAACATTTTCCCACACTGTCAGATACACTTCAAGTCCATTATTTGTAGTGGACTAATATAAAAGTATTCCGTTTTATGGATATACCACCAATCATCCACAATCTGGGAATGGGAGGTAAGGACATATTCGAGAGGGAAATTTTAGATGTTTTTCTTCCTTTGATCTTTCTAAACCTCAGTAGTTTCATCTCTTAAAATTATGATATATCTTCCTCACAGGATTATCATAGAGACTGAATGTGTAATATAAATAGGTACAGAGATACCAGTTTTGTAACCACTGCTTAGATGTCAATCGAAAGAAAGAACATAGATTAAAACATAACTCACAATACTGTCCCTTTTCGACTTGATCAAGACAATCTCTCTGACCCTCAATTACACCTATTTTTTAAGTGATTATGATCATCAAAACAGATATGTAAAAGGGCTTAGCATAATACCTGGCCCAGATTAGAAAACTAATAAATGTTCATTCATTCACTGCTCATAAACTATAGGGTGTTTTTTTTTTCCTTTAAATATTCTATTTATTTTTAGAAAGAGGGAGAGGGAAGGAGAAAGACGAAGAAAAACATCAGTATGTGAGAGAAACATAAATCAGCTGCCTCTTGCACGCCCCCAACCGGGGACCTGGCCCACAACCCAGGCATGCGCCCTGACAGGGAATCAAACTGGTGGCCTTTCAGCTTCTGGGACAACACCCAACCCACTGGACTACCCCAGTCAGGGCTAGTACTTTTCTTAAATTGTGAACCAAAAGAAAGATTTTTATAAATCCCCAATAATATATAGATTGCCAATGAAGAAATTGCCTTTTTGATGAACAATTAACCAATACTTACAAAGCATACTTAAGATTTTTTAAATTAATTAATTTATTTTTAGACAGACAGGGAGTGAGAAAGAGTGGGAGAGAAACATCAATGTGTGGTTGCCTCTCACGTGCCCCACTACTGGGGACCAGGCTCGCAACCAAGGCATATGCCCTGACTGGAGATCGAACCGGTGACCTTTTGGTTCGCAGGCCAGCCCAAAACCCACTGAGTCACAGCAGCCAGGGCTACTTAAGATTTTTATAAAAGTCTGTATCAATTTTGTATTTTTTTCTTATAAAAAAGGCAGGCAAGCCCTTGCCAAGTGGCTCAATTGATTGGAGTACCATCCCCATACATCAAAAGGCTGTAGGTTCCATTACCAGTCAGGGCACATACCTAGGTTGCAGGTTCGATCCCCAGCACAGGAGCATATGGGAAGCAACCAATCAATGTTTCTCTCTCACATCAATGTTTCCCTTCCTCTCTCTCTAAAATCAATAAACATATACTCAGGTGAGGATTAAAAAAAAAAAAAGAAAAAAAACAGACAAAACAATTATTCTTAATTCCTGAATGACAGTATGAATAAATAAATTCCTTTATTAACTTGTGCTTCAATGTATGTATACATCAGGTCAGTGAACTATGATGATGATAATAGCAAACATTAAGTAAACCAGCCTCACTGCAGAAATATTCTTTGAAGCAGTCTGTGAGTTGCTACCATATATATAAGCCAATTTATCAGTGCTTTTTCATATTTTTCAAATACAGGTTTGAGTATGTGCTACTGGAATTGTTAGCAAATACAATGTAAGATCCTCTAGGATATAATTATTCTAGATATAATTAGGATATAATTATCTGTTTCCCTAAGGCCTACCCCACTACCAGACATCTAAAAGGAACTGGATGAATTCAGTGTAGGTGGATGGGTGGGTCGGTAAGTGACTAATTGAGTATGTCAGCTCCTTCTTGGCATTCCAAAGTCATTCCTTTTTGCCTCCCCACTCTGTAGTTAAATGCAGCAATAAAACCTGCTCTGACCAATGAATTATAAAAAGAGGAGGAGTGTCATTTTCAGGACTTGCTTGGCACAGTCCTTCCAGGATCTTTTTCCACTGGTATAATGGTATAATGATTATGAGAGCATCTATTGAGAAAAACCTTCCATCAGTCCCTCAGCCTCCAAAAGAATGCTCATCCCAATGGAAATATAACATGCATCATAAATTTTTGCTGGGTTAAATCATATAAATTTTTGGAATTTTGTTACAGCAACATAACCTAGCCTAGTCTGACTTACACATCCAACGAAGTAGTGACATTTATTTTAGAACTAGAAAATTGTCAGAGTTTATTTTCAGGAAAACAAAATGGTACAGTTTAGCAATTTATCTTGAACATGTAAATTAATCTACGTGATACAGTGGAATCTCAGTTCTTGAACCTAATTCATTCTAGAAGGCTGCTGAAGAAGCAATTTGTTCGAAAGTGGAATCCCCTTTGTCATCTGAGAGAAGCATGACTGACCAAACAGGTATCAGTATGAAAGGGTTGACGGCTCAAGAACTGAAGTTTTGTTCTATAACCGAGACACTGAGACATTTTCCCCATGAACTTGGTTGAGAACTGAATTGTTTGAAATGGGAAATGTTTGAGAACCGAGGTTTGACTATAGTATTCTCACCTATAAAGTAGGACAATAATCGTATCTACCTCATAGAGGAGTTATAGGGATTAAATAAGTGAATGTCTAGTAAGTACTTAGCAGAGTACTTAGGGCTTTCAATATAAAGCTTTCAATAAATGGTGGTAGGTTGTTAATATTAATGCATGAGACATACATGCATTGCATATTTCATTTTACTCTCCTTTTACTCTTTATTCATTTTAGTTTATAGCCAATATTTTCTATTCAAAAAAATTTTCATGAAGAACTACTATGTAAAGGGCACCATGTAAGGCATTAGGAATGAAGACAAGTAAGAGAAGTCACATCATCAATAACCCTTCTTACCTATAATTTTTCTTTCTTCTCTAATCCACTCATAACGAAGCAAACTTTTAAAATCATAAATACTATGTTCCGTGTTATAAATATTGTGTCAGTGGCAGAGAGCTGATTTTTAATTTAAGAAAACACTTGACATGTTTTATTCAAAACTGAGATGGCAAAATTCTTTCAGTCTGATTTACCAAAGGGAACTAGTGATAGGGCAAGAAACAGACTTATACCCACATCCCCACGGCTCCTAATACAGTGCTCTATAGACTAGAGGCACTTGGTGAACAGAATTATGTCAGAGATCAGCAAATCCAATCCTCTTACCTTATATATTAGTAAAGTGAGATCTAGAGTTAATGAACTTGCCCAAGGTCATAACATGAGCTGATAATGGAACCCACACTTTGCAAACGCTTTAAGTGCCTAAGGCATAAAGTCCTTACCATATGCTGACAGAGGGATACAAACATGACAATGCAAAACCTAAAATTAATTTTTACTGAAATTGCATTTTAACATTAACTGGTAAAATCTGCAAAATGCAGATATAAGAGGTACAGTGTTAGATTTAGTGTATAATTAAGAAGAGAAGGTACCTGTAAAAACCTAAAAGGATACATTATCATATTTTCTCCTCCCCAATTTACCAAATTCAAAATAGCAAAGAAAAAAATAGAAATATTTTCTTTTTCTTTTTTTTTAAAGATTTTATTTATTTTATTTTTAGACAGAGGGGAATGGAGGGACAGAGGGAGAGAAATCAGTGTGCAGTTGCCTTTCACACACCCCCTACTGGGGACCTGGCCCGCAACCCAGGCATGTGCCCTGACTGGGGAATCAAACCAGTGACCCTTTGGTTCACAGGCCATCGCTCAATCCACTGAGCTACACCACCTAGGGCAGAAATGTTTTCATATACCTTTCTTTATGTTTCAAGTCTTATGTTGAAGAAAAATTTGAAGCAAGGGGAAAAAGTCCATTTCTATGCCTTATTTACAAGCGTATTAAGTTATATGCTACTGATAAAAAAAGATACATAAGTACTATATTGTAACAGAAAAGAGTTCAACAGATTTTCATATTTTTCAGAATTACTATTTTAGGTAATGATAAGGGATGATTTAAATATTTTATTCTGAGTAGAGATGGAGTAAATTAAAGCCATGTACATTAAGAAACTACAAGATAGTTTCTTGTAGTCTCTGTCCTGGTATCTCAGTTGGTTAGAGTGTCATCCCAATACACCAACACTGTGGGTTTGATCCCTGGTCAGGGCACATACAAGAATCAACCAATGAATGCATAAACAACTGGAACAACAAATCGATGTTTCTTTCTCCCTCTCTCTAAAATAAAAAAATAATAAGATTACAAGATAAAATAAAATAATATTTAACATTCATTGTGTTTACTAAGTAAATATAAGCTGTGCTAAATAAGCACTTTACACATACCAGCTCATTTTAAAACAAATGGGTAGAATGGGTAGTATAATTATCTCCATTTTGCTGATTATAAACATGGAAGCTCGGAGTAATTTGTCTAAAGTTACTCAGGTAGCTCTGGACAGGTGGCTCAGTTGACTGGGACATTGTCTCATATACCAAAAGTTTGTGGGTTCGATCCCCATTCAGGGAGTACATGGAAGACAACCGATCTATGTTTCTCTGTCAAGTTGGTGTCTCTTTCTCTTTCTCTATCACCCTTCCTTTCTCTAAAATCAATAAACAACATATCCTCAAGTGAGAGAAGGGAGGAAGGAAGGAAGGGTGGGAGGGAGGGGGAGATTTAGTTATTTAGTTAGTAAGGTAAAAATTGAATTCATTCTCAAACCTGCATGGTATTCAATCTCTATTAAATTTCTGACCCTCCATAATTTAGATCAAGGTCAATTCATCATTTCTAATGGGTAGACCACATAATCTCTAAGACGCCTTCTGACAATGATTCTGTGAGCAAAAACAGAAATCAGTTCAGAATTAACATAGCATCTGCGACAGTATACTCCAGGTACAAGGAGAAGATCATCAACAGACAAACCAATAAGAGAAGAAGAGGGAAAAAACTAGGAAGAGGAGGAGAAAGAGCAATAGGATCTTCTAAGGGGCCAAGGTACCAGACACAGATACATATTACTAGCCATCAGGGTCACTGTGACAAGAGTGGGAAAGGGGAACCAACAACAGGAATTGAAAGTAGAACTGTAAGGGGACGTAGATAAATAGAAATTGCTTAGCCCACTGATACTGCCCCACGGCCGACCAGGAAGGAGCTGTTGAGAGGCCTGCAGCAATCAGTGGCCATGAGCTCAATGCTGGGGCAAGATGTAGACCTCTAGCATACACACTGGTGGTAGTTAAACAGGAATAGCTGAGTATAGATGACTGGCCACTAGGTTTCTAGAAGAATTTCCACAACTCACACTGTCATGCGCCTGGATCAATCTGAAATGTATAATACTATGGAGAATGTTCTTTTAGGACAGAATAGGGAAGGAGCCAGCACGTCTCTATTAAGTTCCTTAAGTTCGTACCATGTTCCAGGGACTGTGCATGTGCTTTCATGTGCTACCATACTTAACTCTCACAACAACATTGGTAGCTGTGACGGTTCATTTTACACATCAACTTGGCTGGGCCACAGTGTCCAGGTATTCAGTCAAACGTTATTCTGGATGTTTCTGTGAAGGTGTTTTCTGGATAGGTATTAATATTTCAATCAGTCAACTTTGAGTAAAGCAGATTTACCCTCCATGATGTAGGGTAAATCTGCTTTACTAAATCTAACTAAAAAAACAATAAAGCTGATTTTGCACATATATAGTTAGCGCCAAGTAAAAATCTGTGGCCCAGAAACTGGCATCTACTATAACCATTATTAGGCAGTAAGTACACATGTGGAAGTTTTTCTCAAAAAAATGAAATAAAATTCAATTGGAACTGATGCAAAGAAAATTATTACTATGATAATAAAGATACATGTGGAATCTGTGTCCTAAAATATGAACTAAATTGCATATTTAGGCCAGAGGGAAAGGGGTGGCTGAGTAAAGCTAAACAGATTTTGCAGATTTCCAAAATGGAAAAATAACTAACCTTAAATTAATTTCTAAAGAGTGAAGTGGTCAAGAAAGGAATCTATTATGCAGAAATATCAATTAGAAGCTAACAAATCACTCAGTTTTTTCTACCTTTTCATTCTCCTTTTCTGCAGATGGTTCTTTTTCATCATTCCTAAAGGGATTTTAGAGATCCTCAATTCCAGTAGTTGCCCTTCAATTTTACTTTAGCAATGGAGTGCTGCAAATAGTTATATACAAAATCAGTATATAAAACAGATAAAAGCAAAAAGCTCAGGCTGAAAGAGCTCAGGGGGAAAGGAAGAGCTAGGGCACCTTAACTCGGTCTCCACTTGGGCCATCACCAACATCCTCCTAAGATGTCTCCCCATAGAGTTCTTAACTTTCCTCAGTGAAGTGTGAAACAGTTTGGTCCTCCTTCAAACCTCTAAATTTACAAATGAGGAAACTCTGGCCTAGAGAATTAATTTGAATTGCCTGAGAAAAAGACCCCTCTTTTCTGGCACCTGTGCTAAAATGAAAATGCTTTCTCTTCCTCATAAACGCTAAATTTCTGGGTTAAAAAACATTTCTTATAAATTATTCTACAATTTCATGCCAACCGTCTATCCTAAATTCCTATTCAAAACTTACATAGGTAATTACGAATTTAGCAAGTGCCTACTGCAGGACAGATACTCTGCTAGAGATATGTCATCTGCTCTCATTCAACCATTACCAAAAACCCAGAAGATCAAGAAACTTGGCTCAGAAAGGGAAGTACCTATAACTTTCCCAAAGTCACACAGTTAGCAGAGTGGAAGCCTAGTCTATATGACTCCAAAAGCCTAACTCCAGATTCTTGCATTCTTTCTAATCCCAACCTTCCCCAAATCTTGCCTATCTTTACAGAGGCACCCAGGAATGCAGAGCTGTATAGGACCCAGTCATTTCCCACAGGATGTGTATTTCCATCCAGGCTTGTTGGAGAATACCACCTCATGCTCCAGCCAAGCACAAAGTCATCAAGTCTCCCTTCAAATTCCAAACTCAAGCTTCAGAACCACAGAGATGCTAACCCTCACCCCCACCTCACTCCCAAAGTTTGACATGCTTCGGCTTCTTTTACTGGCAAGGGCTACATATATGTTCAGTGTTATGGAGAATAGGCAAGGTTAAATACTCCTAATAAAAGGGTTACAAAACCAACTTCGAGCTGAGCATGAGATGACAAGCTGGTGTTTGAGGCTGAATATTAAATATCATCTAAAAATAGTGGAAACTTACATTTAAGGGCAGCTTTGGGACAAAGAGTGACTGTTACTGCAGAGTGGAGGCCAGAGTTGACATTAAGTAAGTTGCACTGGGGGAGAGGTCAAGGGAATTTGAATTAGAGCATCCTCTGAGAACAGAAGAACTTGAAGTGATTGTTGTGGCCAATTATAGAAAAGTGTGGTGCCAGGATTGATAGTAATTTATTGGTAATGGGACAAAAGACTGTAAAAGAACTGGGACTTAGGGCCACCCTCTGGAAGATATGATCCAAAGATCGGACAAGTCCTGGGCATTAGGACTGAAATTCGGATGGGCTAGGATGCCTGGGGGACGGTAGGCTGGGCGAGAAACTACGAAGCCCCATTCTCTTCCTCCCAGCCCTCTTCCTGCCTTACCTTCTGTTCAAAGTAGTGAATGGAGTACTTCATGACTACAGCGGGGTGGGATGTAAGGCTGGTTGACAAGTGCAGGTTGTTGAGAGCCCTTAGGGCTGGCGGTACGGGGATGGAAACCCCCGGCATCACGAAAGCCAGGAGTAGAAGCAGGAGGACGGGGCACCCCATGGCTCAGGCTGGAGGCTGCAGTGCAGATGAGAGATAGCAGGCAGATGAGCGCTGCCAGAGCCGCGCCCAGCCCGCAGCTCCGCCTGCTTCAAGCAGGCTCCTCCCGCGGGAAACCCAAAGTCACCCTGCACCTCAGCAACGCTGCGTAAACCCAAGTCACCCAAGCCACACCACTCCTATCCCTGTCCCAGAGGACGCCGCCATATTTCATTTCCCTCTCATACTGTCCCCACTTAAGAGTCCACCCTCATTTCGGTGACACTCCAAATCTGCCCTAATCATCCTTGGGACCCAAACAACCTGACTGCCGAGTCTCATCCTTAACTATATCGCCCCTTTCCCGCCTGGTTACCCTATATTCACACCTTTATCGTCACCTCCAAACCCTACCCTGTCTTCCACTGCCACATCTCTTGGTCTCCACAAATCCCATACAATGGTACTAATAGCTACCGTGAAAATTTATTGATCGTCCACTACATGTCACTATATCACTGGGCGTAACGGCACACACATCATTTCCTTTAACTCAACCATCACAGAAATTTCCTGCCTGTGTATGACTGTTATTTCCATTTACAGAAGAGTAAACTCAGGTTCAGATAGGTGAGGGGCTTGCACTGGGTCACTCTGATCGGGTATGCGGAGCACAGCTTCTCAGGTTGTTTCGTCTGTCTCCTTGACTGCACCTCTATTATGTAAGTCTAACCACCTCCTATGGTACTCTGTCCGAAGGCCAACCCAAACTTTCGTGTTTCCAAGCAACCTATCCTTAAAGGAGGTCGCCTGCGGCCCACTTAGCCCCCGAATCCCGCTTGGTCCTGGCCCCTTCTTCCGGTTACGCCTCCTCCATTTTCCACGGAGCCCGCTTCAGGCTCCATCTTTCTCTTTCCTGCCTTCCTCCAGAGGACGCCCACTTGGTTCCCCCGCTCGGGGCATTGCCATCCCCTCCAGCAGAAACCCCCTTCCGTTTTCAGGACTCCGCCAACACCCTTCAGCCAACTTTCATCCTCCTTCCAGTCGCCCGTTCACTTCAGTCCCAACAGCGCTCCCCCCCCTTCCCGGGAATCCCTGCGCCCCGCTGGCCCCGAGCGGCTCCAAAACCAACTTTACAGAGTGCGGCACCAATCGTAAAAACATTCCGTCAAACCTGCCTCTCCAGCCAGTTTGACAAAAAATGGTTGTTCTCAAGCGTTCACGGGATACGCAGGTTAAGCTCCACCCCCGGCGCGCCTTCTTCTGATTGACTCTGAGGGACCACGTGGCCTAAGCGTCACTTCTGGCGGAAGAGGACGCGGGAAATTCTAAAGGAGGGCGCAAAGCTGACTCCTGCCCGCCGAAGTTACTGAGTTTGGCGGGGCAGATTCCCTGGCCTCCGGCTCCTGTGAGTAGCTGCGGGAAGAGGTTCTCGGGGAGGGGGAGGGCCGCGGACTCCTAACGAAGACCTCAACGTCATTGTAAATGAGACTCAGAGCATCTTTGTGTGTTTTTTTTAAGGAGTTCGCCTTTCTGTGAGAGGGCGGTCATGAGTGAGAGCTGAGGGTGAATAAGACAGGCATTTTAATTTTAGACAGTGCTGTTATAATCGCTCACCCAGGGCGTATTGAGCATTTACTGTGCTGTCCAGCTGCACACGGATAAGCGTCAGGAACTGAAAATGCAAGAAAGGGAAAGGCAATACTCCAGTTTCTGAGGTGCTCAGAGGTCAGTTTTCAGCTGGCTGCTATGCGACGGTGATATGTGATGAAAAGGGGACTGTTCCATACTGCTTTGATGGCCCAGAGGGAAAAGTGATTAACTGGATGGTGTGCTCAAACCAAGAAAAGCGAAAGGTTTCTAGATTCTTTCCTTATC
>PVJD01014222.1:0-30175 GCA_004026545.1 Mormoops blainvillei | reverse complement strand
CATTTCTAAGTCCTTCAGAATTTTATGGACATTTTTCAATGCAAAACAATCCTATGTAATTTAACCACTATTAACAAGTGCTTTTCTTTTTGGTCTTTACCCTAAGACTTATGTACTTTCTGTTCTCAGATTACTACTACCTTATTTATGGAGTGGTTACTATATACCTAACATTGTACCAAATGCTGTATGCATAATTTCATTTAAACCTCACAAATGTGATATTTTATTACTGGAGGAAGATAGTGAGACTTAAAGTAATTAAGTCTTCAAGGTCACAGAAAAAAATATGAAGCAAAAACCCATGTCCTTCAAATAGTAAAACAAACTCAACCGTAGGTTTACTATGAACATCGGTATCATTGAGATAAAGTGTCTCCATAAGAACTTGATCACCTATCCATTTCCAGATGAAACCTCACCCTTGAAGTCAATATTTCTATGTTCAACTACCTCCTTAACATTTCACTTGGATTTCTAATGAACATCTCAAAATTACCTTTCCTCATCTCTATAGCCTATCTATCAGCAAATTTCAACATCTTTTCTTTCAACGTTTATTCCAACCTTGTCTGCTCATCTCCATCTATGTTGCTGCCTCCCTAGCTCATTCGATCATCATTTCTTACCTAAATTGCTTCAGTAACTTCTCCTTGCAAACAGTCAAACCATATCTGGATGATGGAAAAGAATGGACTGAAACAAAACATTTTCATTGTTTTCAACTGTCTTAGGTTATTTGTTCACATTGGTCAAGGCAACCAGTTAAAAATAAATAATGAAAAACTTAGTCAAATAATTATTCTGTTGGAGATACACAAATCCAAATAATGCATTTTCCCAGTGAATAGCATGATTGTTTCTCCAAATAGCTCAAGTCATCTACTTATCATCTGAAATGTGAGTCTCAATTTAGAAACAAAGTCTTAGCCTAGTGTCTTTTTATTCCCAGCTCCAGGTTCAATGCAGAACATATAAAATAGATAGTCATTAAATGGCCTTGAATAAACAAAATGTCCTATCAGATGTACATCCGATCGATGGCTTATATTGCTACATGGTACATGCAATCAGTTGTAATATGTATAAATCAGTCACTGGTGCCAATGTGAAAGAAAACTTGGGAGCTGCTTTAGTTGTTTCTCAAGCAGTCACAGGTGTTAAGACCTAAATGGTAGGTAATTGTAGATCATTATAAACATTAATTCACTATAGACAAGAATTTCCAGATCTAATTTCTAACCCTCATGACAGAATATTTAAGTATAGTGTTTTTACGGCATGATGGATGAACTTCAAGGAGAAAGGGAGTTGGCATCCTTTTGGTGAGAGACTGCCTGCTTAAAAACCTGCTTGGATTTCTGTAAGAAATTAAATTTCTAGTTTTACAAAATAATTGGCTCTGTCACAGAGATTCAAATGGCTATTCTGAGTCACTGACTATATCTTCTCGAGATATAGTCATGAAGGTTTATAAGGTTTCTTCGGGGTATTTTGGCATATTTTTTAAACCACAAAAAAAGACAAACTATTCACAAAATAGATATGAATTTATTATTATTATAATGGAAAAGTTTATAACTAACTCAAAAAATATTTCACAAAAGCAAACAGAATGGGAAAACTGAGATAGGAAATCAAATCAAGGCTCAAGACAGAGTATCAGGGTCAAGACCTTGAAAGCAGGAACAAAGTCATAACATGGAGCAAAGATGAAGCCAGAAAAGCTAAGCAGTATCAACACACTGAGCTTGTGTTCAAAACCAAAATGCATAACAGGTCATATAACAAATCCGAGGGTACCTTAGGAGGCACAATGGAGCAGCACGTTGTAAACTAAGGTTGTTCTCTAGAAGATCTAGACATGTGTCTATTCTAACTATAAAAATGACATGTCGAGATAATAGAACCTAAATTTAAATCAGCAAGAATCTGCAACCTGTTTGTCTCAAGAGAGCTGATACATTTGTTTGCATCTTCCAAATGTCTTACATTCCAAATGAGGCCTTCCAGGAAGTAAAAAATCTAGAAATATTATTCAAGCCTTATTGCTCATTTATGTATATCTAAAAGACCAGCTTTGTCAGTCAATTACTGAGATAATTTACTTTGTTAATAATGAGGACTACTCAGTGGTTAAATACACTAAACCAGCAATTTTCAACCTTGTTCATCTCATGGCACACATAAACTAATTACTAAAATTCTGCAGCACACCAAAAGGGATATATTTTTTGCTGATCTGACAAAAATAGGTATAAATTTGATTCATTCAAATGGGGCAGCTTTGTTGTGTTGGTTGTTTTAATTTTTTTATTTGACAATCTAAGGGAAAAGAGGTCAGTGCCCCTGACTAAATAGCCAGGTGTTGCATGTTTTAAAAATCCTTGCAGTGCCCCAGTTGAAAATCACTGCACTAAACAATTAATCTAATGGGAATATATAACCCTAACAACTAGAATTAAATCTGCACAAAAATATTCCTTTACTGTACAAAATGAGGTTAAATTATACTAAACTGTAACCACCCGATCCAAAGTAATTAATGATAGTAGGAGTAATACTTTTATTTATTTGGCTATTGTTATGGGCCATGCGCTATTCAATTTATTGCTCAAAGTAGCCCTACATATAATGAGGAAACTAAGGCTCCGCAAGTTTAAATAATTTTTCCGAGATAACAGTTATTAAATGATTACTGAAAGAAATGAATGCAGGCAGAACTACATCCATGGAAGCCAGGACATGTGGTTCCCTAGGAAAAAGGCCTCTGTAACCCTAATTTGTATTTAATGGATATTATGAGAAATCAAATTATACCAACTTAGGCCTTTCGACTTTTCTACAAGCAACAAGATTTTGAGAAGACGAGAAAACACTAAAGTGGTTACTTTTTAAACTCAGTGCAATCATTGTACATGAGTAGTCTACGAATAACCCTACTTGGCTTGGAATGATGGACTGCTTTCTTCCCTAAAAGACCACAGGGCCTCCCACGGTTGCTGCAGAGGCTGCGACCGCTCCATTCTCCGGCACCTGCAGGGTCCACGGCAGGCGATGCCTACCCTCCGTTATCCCCCTTCTTCTACAGAGCTTCCTCCTCCAGGTGTGTGTCATTCATTGTGTTTTCTCACCAACAAGAAAATAAACAAGGCTATGGCTCACAACTCAGATCCCCAGAACTCAGAATCTTAAGTGCTCAATAAATATGTTTTAAAATAGTAACAAAAATGTAAGAAAGGAAAAGTAGAGAAAAAAAGGAGTAGGGTGGGGAAGAAGGAAAGAGGAGGAGGAAGGAAGGAGGAAAGAAGAAAGGAAAGGAGGAAGAAAGGAAGAAAGCTAGGAAGGGTTACAGTTTACATTATTAAAATTTTATTTTAAATTGTTAAACCAGTTTTAAAAAATAATTTTTCAGTGAATGTTTCTAAGGATCAAGATGTAGTAAAAGCAACAAAGATTTAAAGTTAATTGGTAATACCAAAATTATTCTGTACCATATAACCTTAATTCTTAAAATGATTTAACTTAAAATGTAAAGATATATAAAGATTTAATGTAGAATATAGAATGATACCAAATCTAATATTTGTAAAAAAAATAGGTTTTGTTATTTTAAATTGATTTGTATGACCTTGGCAGCTTTGAATAAATATACTTTCACTTGAGTTAGTAATTATCTTGTGATACCTGCAACTCTTTGTAGTCTCAAAAAACTTTGAAAATAGTCCTGTGTACATATTTTTAACCTGACAGCATGCAAAACATGTTATATGAAATGCAATGGTCAAACTTTATAACAAGGAGCTACAAAAAGAAAACTATTCTTAATTACAATTCTGTGAAATTTAATATATTATCACCCTGGCTGGTGTGGCTCAGGGGATTGAGTGCCAGACTCCAAATCAAAGGGTCGCCAGTTCAAATCTATCAGGGCATATGCCTGGGTTACTAGACAAGTCCCCAGTAGGGGTGCACGAGAGGCAACCACGCATTGATACTTCTTTTTCTCTCTCCCTTACCCTCTCTAAAAAAATAAATAAATAAAATTAAAAAAAATATTTAATACATTCTCTTGTATAGGTCTTCTGCTTAGTTATGTACCATAAGAACCTAATAAAGTCACCTTTAAATTTTTTATTTTTAACAGTTATATTGAGGCATAAAAACATACAATAACCTACTCATATTTAAAGTACCCTTTGATAAGTTTTGCCTTCTTTATATGTCCACACAACCGTCAACACAACCAAAACAATTTATGTATCTATCATACCCTAAAGTTTCCCCAGACCCCTCAGAGTCTCACTCTCCATTCCCTGCCACCCCTCCCCCTCATTTCTCCATCACTCACCTTTGCTCGGTCACCATGGATTTGTTTGCAACTCCTAGAATTTTGCATAAATGGAATAATACAGTACATACTCTTTTTTTGTTTTAGCTTCTTTTACTCACCATAATCAAACTGAGATTTATCCACGTTGTGTCATATCAACAACAGCCACACACTCCATAATGATTTTTCAGCCAACAATGGAATTTGCATACTACAATGTTCACATAAGATTGTTTTAGAGCTGAAAAATTCCTATTGCCCAATGACATCCCAGTCATCCCGATGTCACAATACAGTAACACAAGGCATTGCTGTTACTGTTTTGTGTGGGTCTCAGTCCATAGCAATGTTATCTGCTGGAAATGGCTGGGGGCCTCACCTGGGCCCCAGAAGCTTCCTGCAGGCATCTCTTGCTAAACAAACATTACAACTAGACTGTCCCTTGTTATTATGATTGCAAGACACCCTTCAGCAATAGCCATTAGGAAACTTGAAGAAAAATAGTTTGTTACAAGCACATCAGGGGAACACAGGCCCGGTGTTCTGCTTTTATTGGCATTGAAGGAGGAGGCCTAGGGCTTTGGGGATCTCTCTTTATTGGTGACTTTAGAAAATAAGAATGCAAATTTAAAGCTCAGGAAAAGAAACGGTACCCAAATAGTCAGTTCTCGAAGTTAATGAAGATTTAAAAGAAAGTGGTTCTTTAGCATTTGACTACAAGTCAGGGACTGGAGACAAGCTAACGTTAAAAAGTATGCCTGTCTGGGGCCACATAGATTTCGTAGCCTGCTTTCTCACTGAGCAGGCTGGGAGGCCTGAGGATTGCTTTAGGGGTTAAGAAATTGTACCCTAAAGCCTTTGTCACCCAGGCTTGTGGTTTGTTTTCTTTGTCAATGCAATCCCCTCAAAAACTTAGAAAAATCTCCCAGAAAGGCAAATCTGAGGGTCATAGAAGACAAGCATACGGCAGCTTCTCCTTATCCATCGTGAAAGTTTAAACAAGAAACTTTCTATATCATCACAGCTTCACTACTGGTACGGAGCAGTGAGTGATTTCTGTGTTTTTCCCCATCTTCCATTTCCCAAATGAAAAACTGTACTAGAGCTACACTGATCCTACTCCACTATTCAGTGCTGGGTAGGGCACGGAAGGTAGAGAAAGGATGTTTTTTAACAGCTTGTAGGTATTTAGGAGCCACTGTTCAGCCCGTTGGGAGGCAGGGCACATGACAGAGATCCTGGACTTTGAGTCGCATGCAGTTTACTGGATGGGACTTCCGTCTTTCTTACTTTCTTACTTGGAGCAAGGATGATGTGGTCTCCACTGGGTGGCCATAATTGCAAATTGGGGCACACAGCTGTTGCCTCTAAGGGTACTCTTTCTTTCCTCTTTTTAACAGTAGAAACTTCCTTTGTCTGTTAGTTAGGCGCGTGGCTGCTAAGCTATAGACTGCATTTTCCAGCTTAATTCATATCCATTTCCTTTATTCCTCTAAATGTCAAGTTTATTTATTGCACTTAAATACACATCAAGATACTATTTTCAAAGGACCATCAA
Organism: Mormoops blainvillei; assembly: GCA_004026545.1. Taxonomy (NCBI): domain Eukaryota; kingdom Metazoa; phylum Chordata; class Mammalia; order Chiroptera; family Mormoopidae; genus Mormoops; species Mormoops blainvillei. The sequence continues at coordinate 24,284 of PVJD01014222.1, read as the reverse complement.
AGCAGACTGATTAAAATATGAGGCCATCTACAAGGAATGGTAGAATGAAGAGTTTAAAAATTATTTGGATAACTGAGGTTGAAATAGCTTCAACAGCAAAAAAAGACAATTTGTTATCTGAAAATATTTAACAAGTTCTTTAGATAATTCCCCAGTTAATTTCTATGTGAGGTAATCACTTCAGTAACATTGCATTATATTTGATAAATTAGAGAACCGGTCATATTTGTGTAAATAATGGTCCTTTAAACATCTAAAAATATGTGGTTTCTTCAACATATCTAAACTTTTTTAAAGATCTGGCTTAATTTGTGTGAATGCATATATGTATATATTTATATATTAGGGTTATATATATATAGTGTATATATATATATTAGATGTGTATACATATATACTAGAGTTTTATTATTTTATAAAAGCTAGAAAAATTTTAGCTAAAGGCAAGTCAATATTTGATAAAATAGTTGATACATCAATTAAATTAAGCAGTTAATAGAAAAGGGGGAAAAGGCTATTTTAAATTGATTCATAAGAAATGGCCCAGTGACTAAGAGCATATGCTTTCCTCATAGTCTTCCTTTTTCAAAACAGTAAATGAATATAATATTATCTCACAACTAAGTACAGAAAATCATGAAACTAATATTTAATGTTGCCATTAAAACAACATTAAGTAGTTTGGGAAGAGAACAAAGAAGCTGAGGAGATTGCATCTGCACAACTAAGATGGTAATGTTGATTAATATATCTCCGGCGCAAAGACTGAGCCGCCCGAGGCCCATGCCTGCACGGGTGCAAAGACCGAGCCGCCCGAGGCCCATGCCTGCACGGGTGCAAAGACCGAGCGGCCCGAGGCCCATGCCTACACGGGTGCAAAGACCGAGCGGCCCGAGGCCCATGCCTGCACGGGTGCAAAGACCGAGCGGCCCGAGGCCCATGCCTGCACGGAGTTGGAAGAGGTAACCAGCGTTCTAAGCTCAGTCTGAGATAAAATAGAGCATCGATGTAAAAACGAAGCTGGTAGGGACTGTTTTAAGAACGTATGAAATAACCGTTGGGAATTTTTGAAATCATATGATTACAGCTAAATAGAATGAACAAAATGTTTGCAAAGCCATCATTTTCACGAGACAAATACATTTTTACAGATATTTTATATACTATATTCTCATGCTCTTTAAACCCAGATAGAATGTGGAAGTTGTGATTTTAATTTTACTAAAGTGCTTGTTTCATGAACAAAGAAAATAATTTAGGATCACAAAGATAATAAGCCAGTTAAGGAGATCTGTGGTTTAAAAGCCTATTTTATTAAATATCACATTACATGTATTCCTTTGCAGAAATCCTGGACAGTGTATGAAGGACAACATTTCTAAAACTGATTGGGTATTAAATAATTCAAAACCCAGGAGTTGTGATCAAACAGATCTCTAGGCATATATAAGTACCACTGAGGTGAAAGTGCCAACCAAAGCAATTAGGTTGAAAATTAATGTCTGAAGGTAATCAATGAAAGAACTGGCTGTGGACCTCCACGTATGCATCATCTTTGTTTATTGCTGTAGCTGGGTATCTCAGAAAAACCAACTCATTTCTCAAAGACAGAGAGAGGATGTTTCCCTCAATGTAGGCATTCCTAAATTAAGCTGGAATCTATAAAAGTGATTCTACACTCAGATCTTAAGCTGATCTTTATTAATGCTGCTGGCCAGTAATGAAGATAAATGGTAGGCATAGTCCACTGAAGTCAGGAACTATAAATGCAAGGTTGGGACAGTTGGGAGTGATTAATTAAATTCTCTCAGTAAGGATTCATGGGGGACTGGGGTTACCTTTTTCTCTAACGATGTGTCTTCCCCTGACATTAGTAGCAATGATGTAGGAGATGGGTATTTGACATTCTCTTCAGGACCCAAATGTGACTTAGAGGCATCATAATGAATGCTTCAAGGTGAGCCCATCCTGGGTGTGTTCTTTATATTTCTTAAGGTATATTATACTATTGGTAGCATTAAAAATCCCATTAGGAACGTTTGCAGCAGGCATTTGTGTGATTAGGTAACCCTGATTCTTCTGGATATCTGAAGGGTTAAATAGAAAAACCTGTTTTGTTTCAACCTAAGTAGCTGAAAAAAATCTTTTCAAAATACATTAGTCCACTTCACAGTCTTGCTAAATACAGTATACTAAAGCTAATTTAATATTTCTTTTATGACTGATGACTTTGCAGTGTCCTGGGGTCAATAGGAATTGTTGAGGTAATAAGCTGTAGTGTATTGAACTCTGAGTCTGAATGGACCAGATATTGGTTTATTTCATTGTGCTTTGCTTCTTTCTTCCTGGAGTACATAAAAGAAATTCACTGGTCTTACTGTTCTAGTTAGCGCTTTTTACTGTGTATGAGTGTCACACAGTGTGGTTCTCAGGACAGGTATGGCATATAAAATATTGTTTGCAATGATTCTGCCATATAGTCTTAAACAGACCCTCCACTACCCTGTTCCTGAATGTGGGAGACTGCTACCGGTCCCACTCAATTTACAGGTATCTCAGTGCTTTCACATCCTCTGAAATTGCCATGATTCTGATCAGTAAGAAATAAGCACAACTGTAATTGGGCTGTCAGTATTGCTAATGACTTTATGGTCAAATTGGCAAGCATGACAGTTGTGCTCTGAAATCTGATCTTTTAATAAAGAGATAATGATGACAATTTACCATCAAATTACACCATTAATATAAAATACCATCCCGCATGACAGTGCTGCCCCAGTGCAAATCTGCAGACCTATGCAAGCTTTCTCGTCTTATTTGGGGAACTTTATAGAAGCCCAGCACCTAGGACTTTTCTTAGAGCTTCCTCTTCAGGGGGCTAGAAGAGGGGTCCATTATTCTGTTTCTGTTGTGGTTTTAGAATCGTTTCACTTTGTTCAGAGAAAGAGCCCATAACTCTAAAAATCCCTTGGGGAACAAACATAGAAACTACCTAATGGGATAGGGCTCCTCAGCACCACCATTCGTATGAGCTGAAGGGTCAATTCTCCCTGCACCACTGAAAACCTAAGGCCGGAGATGCCCATGGGAAATTACAGGATGCTGCTTGATAATGGCGGCGAGAGATTGTAAAGGTTATTCTAAATGTCCCCATAATTTTTCTAACCTAAAGACGCCAAGTCCTTAGGCTTTCATTTTGCTAAAGTTTCCACAGTAGCACAACGTACTCAAGAAAAGTTCAAGGGAACTTCTGGAAATATCCCTTTTGAAAAAACAAGGAAATTGCTCCTGTGTTATATCAAGGAACAGGGTCTGGGAAAGGAGGAATAGAGGATAAAAATCATTTGTGGAGCCTCTACTACATGAAGATATTTTGATAGGGTCTTTATGTATATAACTTAATCCTCTTTGAAATCATATGAATAACTCAATGTCAGCCCTATTTATATATGAAGAAATTGAGATTTAACGGTCTTAACTAATATGCTCAAGGTAATTTTTTAAATAAAAACAATAATAATTGTAAATAGATATTTTTTATGGAAAGCCTAATATATGTCAGCATTGTGCTAGGTCTTTACATGTATTATATAATTTAATTTCAACTGAAATCACATAGGGTAAATATTACTCACTTTTTATAGAAGCCGATTGAGGCTTAGAGTTCAAAGTGACTCCCAATATCAAAGTGAAAGACAATTAAGATTTAAACTCAGGTTAGTCTGAATCCAAAGTCTATTTTATTCCCATTATACCAAGTTTAAGTGGGGAAAGCTACACACCCTGGTTCCTACAAGTATTGATTAGGTAAACCTTACTGATCCAGTTAGAGTGGGTGCTGATGGGGAATTTTTGCTCATCAATAAAAAAGTGGGATTTTAAGAATATGTAAGGCACAATGTTAGGCATTGAAAGGGATACAAAGATGGGTACAACACAGTGTTCACCCTCTAGGAAATTATGATCTGTAAAATACACAGGAAAAGGACTAGAGTGGCAGTTTATAGCGAATACTGAGTGGCTTCTAATGATAGTGTATATTCATTGAGCACTTATTTGGCACCAGACATTTGGTCTAAGTTCTACATAAATTAGCTAATTTATAGTATAAACGAGACAGGTCGGTAATGTCATTGACCGTTTTATGTGAGGGGAAACTGAGAAACTTCTCTACAACATAAGCTATGAGGATATTCCGAGGAGGAAAAGATCAGTTTCTCCCAGAGCATTAGTGAAAGATTTTTGGAAGTGGTGAAGGAGCAGAGCTTTGGGAAAGCTTCGAAATGGATAGTGGTTCATGCAAAAATTAAAAAAAATATTATCTATTTCGATAGCTTTTTTAGCCCTTCAGTAACACTGGGAATTTACATAAGGAAAAATTCTGTAGCCTTATGTACAAATGGATAATAACAAGGAAAAAAAAGGAATAGACAGTTTACATAATAATTACTTAAATCCTATATACATATGTGTAAAGAGCATAGGCAAAAAAAAATCACTTGTTTTAACTTCATAGGACTTCTGGAATGAACCCTTAAAAAAAGAGTGAAGTTTTGGTTAACATGACTAAAAAACAGGGGGAAGAGAATATAAATAATTGAAATCATAATAAAATTACATCATTTTTCAATGATCTAGGATAAAATCTGAAGAAGCAGAAATTCCATTGTTAGAAGCAGGCCATGGTGTTATGGAAAAATGAAAAGACCAGACACTGAGGGGTTAGGAGCACGATCTTTACTTACGTGCACGGACCCAGAGGAGACAAACTCCAAATTCTGAGCCCAGAACAATAGCCCCGCATTCCTTTTATGCTGGGCTAAGTGGGGTAAGAGTCTTGGGAGGCGTGGTATAGATTCGACCAGAAAAGGGTTTACAGAGGTGGGAGAGAAGCATTTACATCATAAGTCAGGGCAATTAGCATTTCATCTTTGGTATCAGCCTTGATTTCCTCTACAATGGGAGAGAAAAAATGATAACAATGGCAAAGGAAGGTAAACTCCCAAAGTCTACCGCTTCTCTAAAAGGAGCACCTTTTTTCTCGGCTCTGTTTGGGGAAGGACATGGAGTGGAATTGTGCCTGAATCAGGATTACTCTGTTTTGCCTAATTTCTCTTCATTGAAGAACTGAATATCATATTTTATTTAATCTAGAAAACCATCAATTGAAAACATACTATTCATTTAAATGACACTAAGAAAAAAAATTAAACTCTCATAATCAAACCATGACAAATACTTCTTCATCATCAATTATAAGGTAATCCTGATGTCAAAGATGTTAAAATGCCAACAAATAAGCATATTCTAGTCAACAAAGTATTACAATGTCCAATTCTCAACTAGGTCTTAACCTCAGTCTAGTCTGCAAATCTACTGGGGATTAATGAAAATTGGACCGTATGACCTGGGATAACTTAAAGCTGGAAAAATTTAATTGATAATCTACTTAGAAGGAGTGTAGGAAGAAATAGTAAAGTGTTGCAGAAAGTATATGGATTTTGTAATTATACTTGAGTTTCGATTCTAGCCCCATGCTGTATACATAAATTGAGCAAAAATTTAATCTTTGAATCCTTAATTATCTAATCTATAATCCAGGTTCTTGTGAGAGTTGTGTAAAGTGATTTTATGTGTAGTACTTACCACAATTTCTGGCACAGTAACTTTTCACTAAAAAACCCTAGTAGAATAAGTGAAGATTTATAAGCTATTAAATCATGCAATCAGGTGACTTATCAAAGTCAATATAAAAGGCACAAGTTCTCTCCAGTCCTATGAATAAATCATCCCTTCCTTCCTCATTGATATCACCAAATACCTCTCTTGTGATAGCATGCCAGGGTAAGAAAACAATAAACTTTGAACAAAATAATGAATAATTTTGTAACTAATTTCTAGACACGCTGGTAAAAATGCATTCATTGATTATACCTCAAAATGGAAGCAAAGAGGACTGTGAAATACAATAATTGATTGAATGAATTTAAGATTCATGGATAATACTTGGTATTACATTTAAGGGGGAGAGGACCATTGGTGGCCATAAATTTTAATATATTGGTTTTCCTGAGGAATAATCTGTTGTAAAATGGGTTTTATTTGTTTGCTTGTTTTAATTTAGTCTTCATGTCTCTTACAGTTATAATGATCTTTAGACTTAGATTTTGTTTTCCCCTAGGGATATAATAAATTAGGTTTTCTTATACTGTGGTTGATTACATTTGCCTACGTTAAATTCATTCTGATCTCTATTGTACTTGATTTTAGCTTAGAAATGCTCTAGTGTACTTATTTTTATTTCCATTTTTTTCCTTCAGTAAAATGTACTAAGGAAAAACAGAAAATATTAACTTGTAATCAATATGAAGAATAAGAATAGTTCAGAAAAATCAGAACAACAAAATTCAGGGATGTCATAAAACATTAAACAAGCAAATTTCCCTCTCAAAGGAAATGCTTTTATAAAAATAAGGAGGGTCATTTTCTGGAGAACCCAGTCTTAAAAAACAAGAGCCCTGACTATTTTAAAGAAATGTTTTATCTTCAAGTATATCATTAAAGCAAGGTTCAAGTACTACATTTTATATCATTAAAAGTAATAGCTATCTGAAAACTCGAATATATGTTTAAGCTTCTAGTACTCTTAGAATCAAGTTCACATTGCCATGCTTAGAAATTGTAATAGCAATTTTTTAAAATATAAATCCAGGTCAATGCTAGGCCAATGGCTACCTCCTGTGCCTGTTTAAAATAGACACTCATTTAAAGCCAAATTAACCCAAGTCAAACAAAGTAGATTACTTATATTGGTGAGCACTACGGCCTAAGTAACAATTCCATTTAGCCACATCCACAGCCTTTGTAAGAAATGTTTTGAAATAAAGTTAAACTACCACCAGTAAAACAACCACCTAAAGATTCTATTGCTTAGGATTTTTGCCATAATCATGAAATATTTGACATGCATAAATAAAACTGACAAAACGTATTATATAAACTCTGGATTGCGGATCCCATATGACACGTTGATCAAACCAGTGTTTTTGAAAGGGGCAAAGAAACATAAAATCTCGGAGAAAAATCACCCTAGCCCAAGCCTTGCTGGGCAAAATCTGAGTGTATATGAGCTCCATGCCCCCAAGTGCATATGGAAATGAAGATTGGTTACTTGCAATCTCTTAAATAGGAGGGAACCTGAGTCTCTAAAACAGGATTCTCAAGAACTCTGTGGAAATCTAGGGTGCAGTTCCTCACTTTATTAAAAAAAAAAAATCCCCTATGATTGGGAATTATCAACAAGGTGGTTGCCTCTCTCCTCTGCTGGTCAGTAGCCATGAGGTCTGGCTGGGAGTTTCGCTTGGAATAGACTCCCAAACTAGTCTTCACTGATTAGGATCCTGCCTATTTCCTGCAGCAGTTATACACAGCCTTAAAGGATGAGCGGCCACGTGGTTTAAAATGGTTCAGTTGGGTACTTTCTCCTGCAGATGTGACTGAGGAAACATGTATCCTAGTTGGTGCCAGTAGTCTTTGTATAGTATTTTTGCCCAATTCGGAGCAGAGGGAAGACACAAAAGTGTCAGAGAAAGTCAAGACCATGCCTGAGTTCTCCACCAGCTGTGAACATTTTAGTTACAGGGCACAGCTAATCCCTTTAGTATTAAAGCCAATTAGTTGCAACCTAAAGCATTCTAAACTGAAGCAGGACGATGGGCTTATCTGTCCACCCAGAACCTGGCTAAATTCAGTGGGCATGTTTTCTATTTCCCAAGACAAGAGCTAAGAATTACTGACCCAGCACATACTGTGCCCGAAGAGCAGTAGACCCTCTGATTTATGATCCCCTGGGAAATTTGAACATACCGAGCTGCCTATTTGTGTCCTCTCAGCTTCTGTCACCTAAGCAGACGCTCTGCTTTAGGTTTTCACATAAAGTTGTTACAGTGAAGCGAAGTCCCTTCCTGCCCAGGCAGATCTAGATACATTCTCTTAAAACAGCCACCATTGTCAATTTGGAAATGGGCCTCCCCACTTCCTCAGCACACCGCTCTGCCCCACCGATACAAATCTTTGTACTAAAAGGTGAGCATTTCCGAAAATAACTGAGAATGTATAGGTTTGTTCCCTTTTAGCCCCGCTGCTGATAATAACTAGAATATCTGAGACTTTGTACCTTCAGTCACTCCCCAGGTTTCAAGGAGGCCGAGGCTTAATCAGTTTTCCAAACAAGACAGGATGAAGCCAGGGAGAGAAAAGAAAAGATGCACACAAAATTCTCCCCCCCTTCAGGATGACCAGTGGGGCTGATGAACTTACCAACACTGAAATTCCAAAACAGCAGATAGGGGCTTCTTTCATTCCTCCCACCTTGGACGCCAGGGCAGATGGAGAAGGTTTAAAAATCTTCTAAGAGTCTTAGAGTCACCAATTCCAAAAAGACACCCAACAACCAGAAATATGTAGCTTTATTTATTTATTTATTTATTTACTTACTTATTTTGCACAGAAGTATACATGGATATATAACTTCTCCTTTAAGCATCTAAAACTTTCCTTAGTAATTATCCATGTATATAAAAATATAAAGAGAAAGGTACCCCGCCCCCCAAGCTAGTACACAGGAAAATAACATAATGTTCAATTAGAATTATATTGTGGCACCAAGATAAACAGATATGAAATTCTAAACTGAGGTGCCAGGTAAAGATATAAATTTCAGTAAACATTTAAATAAATATTTCAAACTTGTAATTTAACTCTAATCCAATCACAGAGAGGGCATAAAAGGAGAGAGTAGTTCAAGTGCTGTGAGCCCCATTTCTCCCCAGGAAGAGGTTGGGAGTCATTAGCTGCTCATCCCAATTTTTAGTAAGAGGCGCTGCAAATAGATCACCAGGACATCTTGATGTGTGTCCACTCTGATGAGGGACACACTAAATTGCATCTAACTCTTGCCCGCACACAAAAGCCTCTTCCTCGATGCAAAGGACAAAGTGCAAGGGGCTCACATTTCCCTCCGGCAGAAGGCAGGCCTAACTCTAAAGAGCTGGAGGGAGGTTGTCCTCACCCCCAACAAAAAAGGGCCGCCCAGAAGAAGAACAGTCCTTAGCAGAGAGAAGCTGAGCCCGATTCCTATACCAACTGTGGGAAGAGAAGTGGTGGACCAGAAGAGAGCAGGCGAAGTCAGAATTTCCCAGCAATCCCTCCGTCCAACCCGCAACTGATCAGATATCGTAGTTAGAACGCTAGAGGAAGAAGATATTGGAAAGACAGAAAAAGCTGACCAACAGGTTCTAACTGGGGAGAGGGGAAATTTAGAGATTGAAAGATTTATATTTTATGTAAGATATGACATTCTAACTTCAGATTTTGGTAATTAAGAGGGGCTCTTGGATCTTTTTTGCCTAATTCTGATCAGAAAAGTCATGGAAATGGCCAAGTACTTAATTGGAGGACTGGGGAGGTAAGAACTTTTCTCACAGGTTTAAAAGGAATGATGGAAGTCAGTATAAAGTTATTTAATATACTTTTAAACATGATTGAGGATTTTAAAATATATTCATATGATAAGATTTTGGAGAGGAGGAAAGATCTCTGTTAAGAACTTTTCAGCACTACCAAGAGGTTTAGCACTTTTCAGCACCAAGAGGTAAGAGAAGAATAGGCACTTGGAGCGAAAGGTTACTCTTTATCCGATGGGTAAAAAAGCTGCCAACTTCAGAGCAGAGACGTAGCTGACAGTAGGATTTGGATCCGCGAAGGACACGAAGAACTGTGAGAGTGAAAGACAAAATGACCTTCAATTTCTTAGCAGGGTTTGTTGAATACGTGAACAATGTTCCATATTTAATACCTATGCTTTTGAAATTTATTATCTAATAAATTTCTATTATAATATATGTCTCCTTATATTAATATAATCACATTTACAATGAAACTTCATTAATATGTAAGGTCATGTGTGTTTGTATACTAATACAAAGTCTAGCATTGTTATCCATATACACTGATTTCTATAGTTCATTTTTCCTCCAGAAAGCTCAAAGCAAAGTAATTATCTCAGGTGTTTCTGTGAAGTAGACAGGAGAGCTCATTACTCGGAAAATAAGTAAGGCACACAGATTTGGAATGATTTCCCCAAGTTCCCACAATAAATTGACTCGTGGGAGCTAAAATTAACTACCTTTTTCTTAATTTCTAGCTCATTGCTTAGGAGCATTAGCATACTTGTTGAACACTTTTTCTACAAACTTTAAAATGTGCAGTCTGAATTTGTTTTCATTAATTCAACAAATATTTATTTGGTGCTTACTTTGCCCAGGCACTGTGTTAAGATGATGCCATATAGTTTTAAAGATTATAAACTGTCAAGACAGCCAAACATATTAGGAATACTAGTAATTGTGACAAATATTATTAAGCAATTTATTTTTGTTACTAACACAACTATTTCAATTTTATGTTTCCTATATATGGGAGAAGGGAATATGGAGCTGTGAAAGATTTTTATTGATCCATTTTCAGGTTCTATTCAGCCAACAGACTTTATCTCACTGATTGTAGACAACAACAAAAGTGTATTATGTGAGATGTTAAGGGCTTGTTGTTTTCATTCAAATATTTGTCTTTATTCTGTGTTGTGTGATTTACATTTTTAATAGATTTAACTAAATTTTTCAAAAATTTTAGTTGATACATTTCTTTTTTGTTATTGTTTGCGATACATTATCCCATTGTTTAATCAGCCAAAATGTGATATTTTTATGTGCTTTTTTTCCTAACTACAAAATAACATTACCAATAATCAATCTTAGAATGGATGCATGTAGCTGCTGATGACTCTTGTTCTGTCTTAGTTAAACCAGGAACTTTTTATTCACATTTACTATGCAACAGATAAGTAAAGACATATATACATAAGTATGTGTAATTGTTATTTTTTATACAAAGTTATGAAAAATTCAAATTTATAGACTAGGTGAGAAAGGCTCATTTTGCTGTCTGTATAACCTATACTGTCTGTATAACTTCCCATCTTGGTGTCCCCTATCCTCGGTGGCTAGAAGGTTAGCCAGTACATTTCTCAAAAGCCCTTGCTAGTTGGATACCAGGTTATATCTTACCAATGATAGGCACTCATGAGATATTTGTGAGGTTCAAAAGTGGAAGCAGCACCCATGTAATTGCTTCTAAGTCAGGGGTGGGCAGAAACATTTCTTCAGCCAATGTGCTCTTCAGCCAATTTGTGTTTTTGCAGTGACCTCCAGGTGTTGCCTAGTAATTCACCTACCTTGGTACTGTAAGAAATCGGGATGATTATTAGTTATTTTCCATAGTTTCTGAAATTCCTGCCCCCTCTGTAAAGTAACGATGGGCCTGAGAGTTAAAAGTGATTTTTCATAGCTTTTGCTTCTCCAGGCACTTTAGCAACCAGGAAAGCATCTAAGGCCCTCAACTAAATCCTCACCTGTTTGAATAATCCAAGTAGTTGCTATTGTCCAGGTAGGACTTTCTAAGAAAATATTTGGTACTGAAAGTGTTCCTGAGAAGTAGACTTTGAAGATGATGATGAGGATGCTGGGATAGCTTGTCTGCCTGGTTAAGTTTAAAGATAAAATAACCTCATTGCCATGGTCCACAACATTCAGAGATTTTACAATAATCGTTAACTTATCACTAAAATTGCCTGAAATGAAGTGCCTATTAAAGGCAAGGATTTGGGGTAACAAGAGACTGCTAAAATGAAACAATTTATTGTAAACAATGGCAAGGGGGGCTGTTAGATAATCTGTTTGTTTCTGACTGCACAGCTTCTTTCTATAAAAAGAAACTGAATTGCTCAGCCCTGGCTGGTGTGGCTAAGTAGACTGAGCACTGACCTGTGAACCAAAATGTCACTGGTTCAATTCCCAGTCAGGACGCATGCCTGGGTTGTGGGCCAGGTCCCCAGTTAGGGGTGTGTGAGAGGCAAACAATTGATGTATGTCTTGCACATTGATGTTTCCTTTCTCCATCTTTCTCCTTCTTTCTCCCTCCCTTCCCCTCTCTCCCTAAAAATAAATAAATAAATAAGCCTTTTCCCTCATTGGTGTGGCTCAGTGGGTTGAGTGCTGGCCTGCAAACCAAAGGGTCACTGGCTTGATTCCCAGTCAGGGTACATGCCTGGGTTGCAAGCCTATTCTCCAGTTGGGGGCACATGAGAGGCAATCACACAGTGATGTTTCTCTCTCTCTCTTTCTCCCTCCCTTCCCTGTCTCTAAAACTAAATAAATAAAATCTTAAAAAAGAAATAAATTGAGTTGCTCTGGGTTTTAAATTTTCAGCTCAGTGCATATCCAGAAAACAATAGAACTTCCTAAAATTTGTCGTATTCTTGTAGTCAAATATATGACCAATGTTTTTGAAAACTACTCAAAGTCTGATGATGCATAATCTAGCATTATAAGCAACCTTTAATGCATAGCCTTGCATTTATTGGGAAAGAGTTGGGACTTTGGGGTGTATTCTGATGGCTCTGAACCTCCAAATTCCACTGAACTTCCTTGAAAATAGAAGGAGCCTTTCCTTCATTGTCTGAAGAACATGTTAAGGGATGCACTCAAGGCAGTTACCTTGCTTGGGGTTACTAATTTTCCGCTAGATATGCCCAATCACCTTGCATCGTTTCCAGTTCCATAAGTATACTCAGATCACAGGAGGATGGATACAAAGTCTGTAGCTTGTCCAACAAAACAACTGGAAGGTTTTGTCAATTTATACTGATGAAAAGCTGGGGAGGAGTGCTATGAATGGATTTTAAGGGTCCTGGTACAGGGAGACAGAAACAAAAAACTGGGTTAAGTCATATTTATTAATGTAATTGCAGTTTCCAGATCTAGTGGATTCAAGATGTTTGACATTTGAGTGTATAATTATGGCTTACCACATTACTTGTTCAGTTGGTTAAAACCCGGGCTCCATGGTAGCCACGGTTACATGATGAGCAAAGATTTCCAGGGTATAATGTAGATGAGAATGTACAAAGAAACGGGTAAATGTAAGTGCAGATTTATCAAGCGTTACCTGCTACTCATCCCCTCACTATGTTAATGGTATGGTTTCCAAGGACATCCCTTCACCAAAGTACTAAGAAATACCCGGTGAAGTCAAGAATCATTAGAGCAAGTAACCCCACTTAAATGGGCTTCCTAAATTTAATGGGGATAATGGAATCCTGGATTGTGGCAAAGCCAAATTAGTTTGATGAAGCATGAAGGCCAGAGTCAAGTGGATGCAATTCCCAAAGTGGGCAGCCAGCTAAAGCAGTGATCAAAATGACTTAAGCTACAGGAATCATTGGTGGACATCAATAGATCATAGTACCCACTGGGCTGAAATGGAGTTCCTCCCTACTAGCTACTTGATTTTCATAAATTTAAAACATTCTAGGTCTCATAATCAGATTTTTGGTACAATTGAGCATCATGCCCTCTAACCCAATTTCCAGACATGGAGTCCCTGGAATGAAAAGTGTGCCAGACTTTGTGAAGAAGCACCTAAGTCCCGGCCAGTATGGCTCCACTAGTTGGAGCGTCATCACATAACTGAAGGTTGCAGGACTTAGTCCCAGTCAGAGAGCATAACTAGTTTGCAGGGTTAATCCCCAGTTCAGGGGCGTATACAATCCAATACCTGGTCCAGGTGCATACAGGAAGCAACCAATTGATGTTTCTCTCTCATATCAATGTTTCTCTCTCTCTCCCTTCCCCTGCCTCCAAAAGCAATGGGGGGAAAAAAAGTCCTGGGGTGAGGAAGTGAAAAAAAAGAAGTACCCTGAGTTTTTGCTAAAATAATAAACTCTGAAACTTAACAGTTCCTCCAAGAGCCCTATAGTCATCAACCAGAACTGTGGATTATATAAAATGAGGCAATCTCCTCATTTCTGAATACATAGTGGGCAAAGATATACTCTGCCAATGCCAGAATACCCACATTGGTCCTTTGACTCATGGGATTCATAAGAAATGATTATTTGTCTCTGGAATAGCTTACCCACTTTGAAATTGCAAATTAAATTAAAGAATTGCACATATTAGTGCCACCAAAAAAGACTAGAAGTACGCAGATATAGGATTCCTATCATGCCCACATTTAAGTGATATTTGACCAGGGCAGACGACAGATGACCTTAGAGAAAGAAAGAGGATTACTATACACATAATCAGGAAGTAACTCTTTTCTATGTAGCTGCTTTTCCTTATCTGTTTTTTTGAGTTAAATCAACATATCAGTGAGATCTGGAATGCAGTTATTGATCAGGCAAATACGTTTCCAATGTGTTATTAGGGAAAAAAATATAGCGAAGAGATCTGATTTCCTCCAGTAGTGCATCAGTATATCGTCACTTCAGCTCAGGGGTAGGCCAACTGTATGCCCTTCTGTCATCATCTAACCCACACAGCTTGATCACTCAGCCATCGCTTAAGACATTTTCTTGACCTACTACATTTATTATGGTGGACTGCATTTTCCAAGATGAAAAGATGGTCTATGGAGGCTTCTCTTAACCTCTGTTGAATTCTGTCCAAGACACCTGGCTTTTTTGTTTAAGCAAACACTGTCCTGGGACTTTTGGTTATGAAATCGAGGTTACTAAAACGAGACAAAGTAAGCTATATGACTCTGTTCGATCTTTTTAAAATCAATTTTCCATTTTCTTTTGTAAGCTCAAGAAAAAAAAGTTTTAGAGAAACCCGTGCACTTGAGGGAGAGAGATGGCGGAGAACGACCTCTATAGACAGTAAGGGGAGGGGGAGTCGGCCAGAGGTATGAGGCCAGGTCCTCAGAAGAAGGCTGGCTCCCATGAAAGAAATCCCTGTAGCTTAGAAATCATGACACCTGATATTGATGACACGGAAGGAAGTTGTTATTGTCCTGTGCTATAACCTTCCGTTTTTAACCTCCTACATTCAGGAAATTCCCCAGAAGTTTTAGAAATCACAATAGTACATTTAGCTGTATTTTTTTTAGTGTTGAATCCAAGGTTTAGAATATCACCTGGCACATTGTAGGTACTCATTTAAAAAAGATAAATAGCTGCATTAGTGATGTTTTGGGAAATGTCTCTTGAAAATAATGTTTTTATCTGCGTGTGGGATAAAGTATGAGGAGGGAATACTGCTAAGTATACAGATCAAACAACTGTGTATGGTAAGGAGAAAAAAAGAGTAGTGATTGAGAGTTCAGGGTAAGAAGGTCAGATCACAACACGTATTTAGGCACGTGTACCCTCTGTAAACTGAAGAATCTTTAGAAATACTGCAGAGGGCATGGGTTTTCCATCAGTTACTTGGGATGGAGGCTCATGTGATGGTATATAAGTATCGAAGGAAAGGTTTACTTCAAGAGGCTGATAGACTTGAGGATAATAGGTAATGTATATTAAATCCATATATAAATCTCATAAATGTGCACTCAGCTTGGTGAGAGTTATAAAATTACTGACCTAGCTCTTGTGTGCAAAGGGAAAATGCAAACTGCAAAGATGCACACACAGTCCTGTTTTAGATCAAAGTAGTGTACAACTGAAGGGACAAGCCCTACCAGCTACCTATATACAAGTGCCATCTGATGGGCTTTTACGTTTTATCCTGGACCCTTGAAAGGACAGGATCCCTGGAAACTGGACATGATTAACTTCCTGTGGGTGCATGAGGCCTCCAAGTACATCATGA
The DNA here is from genome assembly GCA_004026545.1 of Mormoops blainvillei. NCBI lineage: Eukaryota > Metazoa > Chordata > Mammalia > Chiroptera > Mormoopidae > Mormoops > Mormoops blainvillei. Next base: position 8,568 of record PVJD01014222.1, on the reverse strand, counting down.
ATGGTACAGGGAGTCCGCGAGTGCAGCACCCAGATGGAGCGCTGTGACTGTGGGAGCAGAGCGCCCGTGCTCACAGATGGTCTGCCGTCTTTGAGTCTCAGAAGGGCTGTCCGCTCAGGCATAGCTCCTATTCTCTCTTTTGTCTGAGGAGGCCCAGGGAATGAGCCACAGAATGGTCACCTGGGCTACAGAAACATCTTACTTGTAGGGAGATTCAGAAACAAAATATTCTATAAAAGAACTGTAACCAGAAAAAGCAAAGCACCCTTTCAGACTGTTTCCTCTCTAGGATTCCTACATTTGTATTTAAACCTCAGTACATAGTTTTCACTAAGTGCTGGCAAACTGGGTACTGATTTTCATGGGAACAAAACTTAGGTTGTGCATCTAGTAGATGTCTTTATTTCTCTACAACGGAAGTGAATTTAGCCCTTCAGCGCTAATTTCTGCAGATGGTGGTAAATTTTATGTGGAAATGAATTTTCTTATTGGAGCCCTCTCGCTCCAATTTGTGATTGCTTAGCACCTTTGGGTGTGAACTAATTTTCTTTTGGGTAAGTTCTTAGGCTATCAGAGTGAGTCCCCTTCTTTTTTTTTCATTCCCTCCAGAGGCCATATAAATCCTGAGTGAGTATGTGCTTGTGTAACTGGGTTGGAGAGGGTGCATATAACATCTTTGGTTTAGTCTAGAAGAGTACTTTTCCAAGTGAAGTTCTCAACCAGCATCACAGTGCCACCAGAAACTTGTTAGAAATGCAAATCCTTGGCCCCCAATCCACATGGACCAACTCTGGATGAGGGCCCAGGAATGTGTGTTTTAATAAGGTCTCTCAGTGACTTTGATGCCCACACACCTTTGAGAAGCAGTGGTCTAAAGTCATCAACATCCACCCTCCTTGGTTGCTGATGAGACCTATGATCATGGCTGCTGTTTGGTTTTGTGGCACCTACCTCCACTGCATGCACTGCTGCAATGTCCTCCCAGGCTAAGGGGCTGCCCTGTGGTGTTTTCCTTTTGCTTTGGCCTGACCAGAGTGCCTGGTGTGCTCCTCTCCGTTTCTGTGCCTGCTCAGAGCTTGGGATACTCTTGCATACTCTTCTCTAGCCATTTCTACTTTATAGTTTAACAGTTTGATGCTCAACGCAGAGCTTCTCTAAAGGGTTGAGGTCTCCCTACTACATATGGAACCTGGGAAATGTATCTGTTCTCAGGAATCCCCCAAATATCCCTGGAGTTTTGATCATCCTTTCTCATCAGGGATTGATTTTAGGAGATCGGAGAGTGGAAGGCCAAATTCTCAGGTCTTCCCTGTTCTGTTATATTCTCTCTCTCTCTCTAATCTCAGTTGTGTTTCGCAGTCAGGAAGTTGTTTTGTTTGTTTTGTTTTGTTTCATTTTTGCCTGGCTTCCTGTGAGACAAACAAAATGCCTGATTAACCACATAGACGACTAAACTTATCATGTTTGAAAGGATCCTTGCTCTTTGTACAAATCATTTTTCCCCTAGCAATGTCCACTCTTGCCATTGAAAACATTAACTTGCAATTCTATGGGCCCATAAAAAGTCTCAATATGTGTTTTACCTTGCAAAACCTTAGCATTGACTGATTCTTTGCATTGACTTAAAATCCTAATTTTCCTTAAGATAATCAATGATACCTCTTCCTGAATAGAAGAAGATGAAATATAAGAATGTGTGGAAATGGATTAGATGAGGTTGTGGAAAAAAATAAAAGAGTCAAGATTAGGTTTTTTTTAAAGGACGTGTGGAAAAGCAAATATAATAATTAAAATTTCAAGATATCGCACCATACCTGAAACCTGACGTAGAATCACTGTAATAGTCTCCTATGTAGACCATCTGATCCAAATCAGTAAGGTGAAAATCTTCTTGCTACTCAACTAATTCTTCTTAAATACTCCTTTTAACATATCATTTTCCTCCTTGGGTTCTTCAAAAGGTCCCCTTTTCACATAATTTATAGACTGCCTTTACTTAAAATTTCATATGTCCATGCACAGGAAGAAATACTTGAAAATGAGTGAAGAAAAGCCAAACTATCTCCGACCTGGTCTTGATTCCTGTATTAAACATTATTTCTAACGTATCGCTCACCCCCAATTATACTCAGCTCAATTTACGTTATAAAGAGATTCATAGTGAGAATGTAGCCCCCAGGATCTAGCATGAACTCATGCCTTTGTTGAGGGTTATTTAGGCAATATGAGACCAAAGTTCTGGACTCAGAAACGAGTTACATTTATGGCCCATCAGGCCCCATTATAATAAAGTTTCTGCTTTATTTTCAAGAATCAGTCTTTACCATAGTCCCAGTCTTTCTTTGTTTGGCTTTCTACTGAAATTCAACAACAGCAATATTAAGTATTCAATTATATTGTTTTTATTCATTTGAATTTTTCATTTTATTGGTACTATTAAAATATTTCCATTGACTTTTGCAAAATCAAGTTTTCCTCCATTTACTTTAGTACTAATACTGTGATATGACCCAAAATAGATTCCATTTGTCAGGATTTCACAGGCTGAAAGACTGAGCCATCATTAATAATTTATTCCAACACTTAGGATTTAATAAAATAGTGATAGCTAAATTTAGAGTAACTAATCATAATTTATACACTTGTATTATGTAATCTTTGGCTAAAGGATTTTTTTTCTTCACTAAATGTGATATATAAGGTTACGATGGCAGTTTCTGTTTTACATTTCTAGTCTCCTGTATTTCATATTTCACTGCTATGTGAAATTCTGTGAAATAATGGGGGAGCTATAATAGTCTTTTAAAAATTCCCTGCAGCAGACATAGTCAAACTTTCTACAATTTCGGGTGCTCCGTTTGATGACAAAATCATTTCCAACCCTTGTCCCAGGTATTATAGAGTATTTTATTGTAATGATGTGTCATCTCTGTTCTATATCACCACTTCTCAATGCACTTCTGTCAAGGGGTTGTGGCAATACAGTGGTGCTTCGTGATTACTTTGTGGTTCTCTGTGGCTCCTTTGAAATCCTCTTTTTCTCATTCACTCTCCCTCCTGGCAGCCTTTCAGGTTGGAGAAAGATCCACTTGTTCAAAATTACCCATATAGCCATGCGTTGAATTAGTTATAGAGAAAGGATCTCTGTTAAAATCGAATGACTCCATGACAGCCACATTCTGGTCTCCCAGAGAGCTGCATGGAAAACTAAAGACATAGATAAGCTAACACTCTTTTATAAATACAATTTATGAAACATGCATTCAATTGTGTATAGCTAATGTATTGCTATTATGATCACACTAATTCTCACAAAGTTGCTTTTAAAATTTGATATCATCATTTTAGTGTATATAATTATAAACAACAACTCAGATTTCATGTCACAGAATAGCCATTTTCAGTATACATGTTTTTAGAGTATTTATATTCAGTGGATTTTGAAAAGAGTCAACACGTTTTTTTAAATATGTAAATACTACACCTATAGAGAAGCTAATGTGAGTCCATTTTTAAGCTATGATGATTTTTTATAGGCAAAGAATAGGGCTTTGAATAACAGGACTGCTATAATTAATTCAGCTGTCAATAAAGGCAATTTTCCAGGGCATCCGTTCACAATTTAAAATATTTCTAAACACTCTAGACTTTTGTCATTACCATAGCACTTTAGAAAAAAAATATGTACATGCACCTGCATTATTTTTTTTTAAATCCTCTATTTAGGAAATTATCAAATTCATTTGTCAGATGGGTTATAAAAATAGTAGAATATAACAAATATTGTGATAAAGAACTTTCACACGAGTTGGTGCTTTTTATTTGCAAAATCAAAACCACAATTAAAGCTCTTCTTGTGTCAACAAAAGCATATTTGCTGTCCAGTTAAAATTGATGCCTGAACTGAGAGCAGCCCTCTAATTCAAAGGCCTTCCCATTTATTTAGTATATCAGCTCCAAGGAAAAAGGACCAAAGCAAAAGAATTTATGTAAATTTAAAAATGGCAATCAACACATTCATTTCATTCACCAGCTCTAGACAAACTTTTTAAAATGATGTTCATTATAAATTATAATTTATAGAAAGGTTTATTTGTAAAATCATAGACTAATAGTATTTTTTAAAATTTCTTTATAATGTAGACAAATATATCTCTGCCTTTCTTAAAGATAGTTTTGTTTTGTTTTTTTAGGTAATCAGCTTTAAAAATAAATCAAGATATTTATAGCAGTAAACTGAAATATAGAAGTACTAAAGTATACTTTTAGAAGATTATGGTACTTTTATTAAAACAATGTAAGTCTTTAAGTTGTCAATGAAATAAAAGGACCCTAGGCAAAGCCTTCTTCATCCTGCTGGTGATAAAGGAAGAGCTGCAGTGCTTTCAGCTCCAGTTGCTCAGGAATGGAGCTGCAATCAATTAGCAAAGGGAAAGGGGGGAGAGTGTGCAGAGAGGATCACAAGAGTTCATGTTGCCGGTGCCTGTGCTTCCTGACACACCAACGACCCCCTTGTCATCCTGGCAACACTGTGGAAACCTGGTGAAGATGGCCTGGGTCCCACCACCGGAAGTGTTAGGGGGGTTGCTGCAGAAGCCAGGTTATATTATAGGACAGCCTTACAGAGAAGGAAAAGAAGACGGCGCTAATGTGGCAATTACGCAAGCTTCTAATTGGGAAATTAGCAAGCAGTTCAGGCTTCAAAAATAAATCTATGCAAAACCAACTAAAAGAGCAGTTCCGTTAAGTGAATGCAAGAACATTTCCTTTCACCCGAAATGTTTAACATCTTGTGAAAAATCTGTTGATCAAAGGTCTAGCATTATTTTTAAATCAGAAAGAGAATGTAGTTTGGGTACAGTTTGTTCCAGAAAGAAAGAAAAGAGCCTGGCTAAAAGATTTGACCCCCAAATTTCCCCTCCTATGATGTGTATGTATAGCATGCAAAACAATGGTGGAAATAATTAGGCTGGTGATAATTCTCCCATCTTTATATTCTTAAAAGGCACATCAAATCCTTTTGATCATACTAGAATTAAAATTTTATTATATAACTTTGTAGCTCAATTTAAGGGTCACCAATCCCCATTTAATCTATAAAGGACACACTTATCACACAAGGCCTTCAGTACTGCAAAGAGATTTTATGAAGAAAGACTGCATGTTGAGATTAATATTATCTCCTAAAGCCTCCTGACGGTTTGGTTATCCTGATTTCTACCACTTTATGAAATGTGTGTCCTCTGGGCAACGCAGCAAAATTTTCCAAGTGCCAGACTGCAGACTGGCACTCCTTGTGGCAAAATATGACTAATGTACAAAATATTTATTTCTGAAAGGGGCTTGGACTGTCATCATCTGGTACAACTTGTGTCTCCCCTGTCTGCAGCCTGAGGAGTCCTGGTAGTGGATCCAGAGCTCAGATACCCAGGGCTCAGTTCCCTGCTCCTACCAGGTACCACGATTCCTCTTTCTGTCTCTCCTAAGATTTCCAGGTGACTTATTGGACAGAGATGGTCTATTTTCTGTGCTGTAAGTTTATCCAACATTGATTACAGGCTTACTCTGAGCTGGACACTGCCCAAGACACAAGGAGTTGCACGGTAAATAAGAAATAAGCCCTGAACTTGAAGAGCTTATGGTAAATGGGCATTAGTCCAAAACTAATAGACAAGGGGGAGCTTTCAACAAGGAAGGACCAGATAGCAGCAGAGCTTATAGTTCCACCTTGGATTCTATCAAGGTTTTCTGGAGGGGATTATCTTGAACTAGCATTGAAAGATGAAGATGAAGGCAAGTCAGTCACTTAAGGAAAAGTGGAAGGGCTTTTAGGCCCAGGTTATAGCATAAATAAAGTTTTCCGAGGTTATAATATTATTCATATACTATTCATATGTTGAAGTTTAACCCCCACCCCAATGTGATTGCATTTGGATAAAAGAAGAGAGAGCCCTCCCCAGACCCCAAATGCACATACTAGGAAAGGCCATGTAAGCACACAAGAAGAACACTTACACCGGAAACCAACCATACTGGAACCCAGATCTCTTCCAGCCTCTAAAACTATGAGAAAATTACGTTTCTGTTGTTTAAGCCACTCAGTCTATGGTATTTTGTTATGGCAGCAAGAGTAGACAAAGGACCTTCATGCACCTGGGTTACTTTTGTTTTCCTTTTTATTGAATTTATTGGGGTGATGCTAGTTAACAAAATTATACATGTTTCAGGTGCATGATTCTGCAATATACCATCTGTACATTGTGTTATGTATTTATCACCCCAGGTCAAGTTTCTGTCCATCACAATTTACCATCCCTATACCCTCCTCCACCTCCCCCCACCCCTTCCTCCAGGCAATCACTGCACTGTGCACTTAGGTTACAGCTTAAAAAATCAAATTCCTTGAAAATAGAAATCCATATAGGTATGTTAATGACAAATTTTATATAGCCAGATTAATTTTTAAAGACTGGGAATGGGAAAGAAATGGATAAAAGAAGCCCAATTAATAAACAAGAGCCTCTTTGTTGCTATTTTGATTAATAAACAGTTATGATTATATCTTAATAATGGCAAGACAACCACTAACAGAACTGAATACAGGAAATCTGCTTTCTAAAATTGCTGAGAAGATAAAAGTGAACAAAATAGCCTGTACAACAGAGGTCAAATGCGAGCAAACAAAAAACAGACAATAAAATTACCTATTGGACCAAGAAAATCAACGAATGTAGTTTAAATTCCCCCATTAAAATGGCAAAATGTATCAGACTGAGTAAAAAATAATGTTGTGATTTTAAGAGAAATATAAATACTTTTAAGAGACATCTAAATAATAATAAAAAGAATTACAGCAGAGTTGGCAACTCACACAAATGGGACTAAAAAAGGCAGTTATATATTTTTAAAAATTACAAACAGTACGACAAATGATGCTACTTAGTACCTAAAGATGAATGGCTTAAAACACATAAAACAACATTATTAAAATCATAGAAAGTTACATTTTAAGTGCACAACTCTATCTATCCAATCTATCTCATCTATTCTGTTAAACATCAAAACATTCTGATAGACAGACATATGGATGGATGGACAGATGTAACAAATACCTCTATCAATGTCTATAGTTAGCTGAAAAAAAGATTATAAGGGATTTGGACAAGGTAGAATTGGTACAGATATATGTAATTTTTCCTCTACTGTCCTGATGGGAGATCATTCTCCAGGGGTGTCTTGCATTTCTGCACATTGTACGAGCAAAAGCACTACATTCCTTTGTTCCAGACTATATTTCCAAGGGTTTTTTTTAACAGAAAACACCCTTGAAAGAGAAAGACAGTCCCTATATGAAACAAATAGCTGACTTCCTTGGAATCTTGGAATACAGACACAGTCCCCCTCTGGAACAAAGGACAGGTATGATTATTGCCTTTTAAAAAAGAGTAAGGTTTCCTCAAGGAACATGCATAAAGGTCATCGACAAAGCCAAATGGGGGAATGATTGAGGGTGGAAGGTGGGGGTGTGTCAGGCTCAGAAAAGTGTGGAGGGAAAATGTTGACAAAACAAAACAAAACAAAACAAAACAAAAAAATGGACAGGGGGAGGTTTAGAATAGTGTAGGAAGTTGAGAAGCCAAAGAACTGATATGTACAACCAACAGACATGAACCAAAAGGGGTGGGGATGATGGGATGGGGTACAGGGCAGAGGGGATAAAGGGGAGAAAAAAATGGGACAACTGTAATAGCATAATCAATTAAAAATTTTTTAAATACATACACACAACAATAATGAATAAATACTCATTTTTACACACATACATACACACAGGCTGACAAAAGTATAAGGTTTCCCAAGTTCAGAATTCCTCTCCTGTAAATATGTACTACGGCTATAGGTGCCACACGGTCCTCTTCACCTCATCTTGTAGAAATCGCAGCCTGGGGAACTGACCAGAAAATGATGATACTTAGCCATTGCTATTGCTTTAAGTAATAAAATCTTTTCTCTCTGATCCAGGAATTACCTGTCTTCTCCCAACAATCATACAACAATGGAAGCTATCAAGTAGGGTAAAATCTCAACCATTCACAGTTATTGGCATTACCAGTAACTTTCTTCATGTAAAATATGCAAGAAGCATAGAAGAAAATTGATACCAGACCAAAAGCAAAGCCAGTAATCTAAAGAAATCAAAAGTAGGCTTGTATTAACTGACAAAAATGGAATTAAAAATACAAATATTCTGTTACTAAAAACAAAGTATGTCCATATAGACATGAAAACACACCTTTCTAAATAACTATTGAGCCAAAGAAGATATTAAAAAGTAATATAGAAAAATGTTAAAGCAAAAGGTATGTACAAAATGAATCCATAAGTATAAGTATTTTTCTATGTATTTGGAAGGAAGCAAAGTAACTTAAATTTTTAACAAATAACATCAGTTTACAATAAAGGAGAAATTAGGTAACAAAATCAATTAATAGAAAATTTAAAACAAGGAAAAATATCCAAATATTTCAAAATAAAAGCTAATGCCTAAAGACATTATTAGCAAATATC
>PVJD01014221.1:0-30130 GCA_004026545.1 Mormoops blainvillei | reverse complement strand
CCTGGAACCTGCAAAGTCGGGATGGGGGCCAGGACTCGGGGCGAAGGGAGCGACAGGGGAGCGAAGTTTCGTTTTCCCATCCGTGATAAACCTCGGTGTTTACATAGTACAAAGACCCTGGACGGCTTCTCTGGGCCGCAGCCCCGCCCAGGGCGCGGCCTGGGAGTCCCTGTGTGTCCAGAGTGGCTGTGCTCTCTGAATGGGACCGCAGGGATGCTGTCGTTCAATGTGCTAAGGAAATGCCACAAACAAGCCCTTGTAGGTGTCACTGTGAATCACAGTCCCTGCCACAGAAGACACTAACAGCAGCTTGCAGGTCCTTCCTGGAGAGCATGGTGGGGGTCTCCCCTCTCCCCGGGCTGCCCCAACTCAGCTGCTCTGCAGGATGGGAGGAGGGAGGGGACAGCAGGGACCACCCCAGGACTGACAGCTGGGAGGCTTCCAAGCCCCTTGGGGTGCTCCCTCCAGGCTAGCAGGCCCCCGGGCACCCAGGTCAAGGCCCCGGGCCCACCCAGTAGCTGGCCGGCACCCATGTCCTGTGCGTGAGCAGGAAAGCGGCCCTGGGGACTCCTCCAGATGACCTCAGCGGGGGTGGCACTCAGATTTTAACCCTCTCTGCAATGGGTCAGCCCCCACCCTGCCCACAAATTCTGGGCACAGAGCCTGCACTCACATGGGGACACGGAAGCCGGTACCTTCTGCTCTGTGAGCGCTGCAGGCCCACCAGGCCCACTGGGAGCTGCAGGGTGCAGAGAAGCCCCAGGAGAAACCTGATGCCCCGTCTCCCAGCACAACCTCCAAAAACCCTGCCAGCACGACCCCCGCCCCAGTCACTCCCACCTCACTTACTCCCCTCCCTTCCCACAGATGCCTCACCAGAAGCAGAGAGACCAACTGTCACCAGCTCAGGCAGTGCCACGGGGACTGTGTGACCTTTGTTTCCTGGGACCTGGCAGCACCAGATTCGGAGGGGAGGTGTTTATTTTCCTTTTTTTTTCAGGTTTTATTTATTTATTTTTAGACAGAGGGGAAGGGAGGGAGAAAGAGAGGGAGAAAAACATCAATGCATGGTTGCCTCTCACACGCCCCCTACTGGGGACCTGGTCTGCAACCCAGGCAGATGCCCTGACTGGGAATTGAACGAGGACCATTTGGTTTGCAGGCCGGTGTTCAATCCACTGAGCCACAGCAGCCAGGGCTGGAGGGGAGGTGTTTAAAGGGGCCCGGCCGGCAGCCCCGCCCAGAGCCAGCCGGGGCGGGGCGGGGTGTGCACCTGTCCTGGAACCCCTCTCCGTCGGGGCTGGGCCTCACCCACGGGGGCCTTCCTCCACTCCAACATCTGTCCATGTTAATACAACTTCCCAAAATATTACTCTGCAATTATTTCCAGAGACTTAAGTGGGATCCTCAAGTACACACAATTAAGACTAAAATTGTAATTTTAAATGACTGCTAATTTGAATAAACATAAAGCGTTCCCATCTCCAAGCCAAATGCAGACAGCGACGTCCCAATGAACCCTTCGAGGCCGCCAGCTCCTGGAAACGAGAAGCAGCGCCTGGAACGTGTGGAGGTCCCTCAACACACTGCAAACGGTCACTACTTTTCCAGCTTTGCAAGATGAGAGTGCTTCTCTGGCCACCTCCTGACGGAACGGTGCTGCCTGGGAAGTGTGGCAGTGACTTGAACCCACAGTGCCAGCACCAGGTTGGGGGACAAGGATGTGACCTCACCCCTGTCAGCCCTGCTTTCCTGGATGGTGGCCTGTGGTCAGCTGCCCCCACCCTGTAACCACCCATTCTTGGGCCTCCTCCGAAGTCCCAGGAGCTCCACAATGACCCATTTGAACTGTCCCTCCTGGAGGCCACCAGCTGTGGGACAGGAAGTTCAGTGTGACCTGTCCTGCTACCCTAGAGCGCCCACGTCCCGCAACAACTGACACCACCCCCCCAGCCAGTTTTCCCAATGCCCCAGCCCACATAAAGCCAGGAGAAAGCAGCAGGTTGGCTTTCTTTGGAGGGCTGCTCCCGTTGGAAGGGAGAGATGGCTCTGTCTCACCTCAGTACCAAGACACCTGACCTTGGCTCTGGCAGAGGGTAGGGACAGTAGCCACTGCGAAACACACCCAGAACCTCCTCTGTGACAAAAACCCGCTGCCCGGGGGGAAGGCTTGACCAGAACCTTGTCTCAGAGCCATGGGACAAAGTCTCACCAGAGCTCCCATGTGTTCTCAAATGGCAGAGGGGGTCAGGGAGCTCGGGGCGGGGGAAAGCTCTTTGATAAGGGGACAGATCTCACCATTAGGACTCAGCCTCATCCCTGAATACCATCGCCCTGGGGGCTGGGATGTCAACATCTGAGTGGGGAGGATGGAAGATATGAACATTCAGACTAGCACCGAGGCAGACCATACTTGAGGCCACAGAGCACACCTTAAGTTTTTTTAAAAACAGAAATTCAAGCCCAGAATGGGATGAAGCTAAGAACCGATTAACAGGCAGATAGGGGAAATCCCCAACTATTAAGAAATCAAGCAATGCCATTCTAAATAACGCATGGGTCTATAGAGAAAAGAGCAAGCGAAGATTTTTAAAAATTTTGTGAACTAAATGAAAATGAAAATACCGCTCGGCAAAATGGCAAAAGCCGTGCCCAAAGAGAAATCTACGGCATTAAGTGTATAGATTAGAAAAGATCGAAAAGCAATCACCTAAGCTTCTACCTTAGGAAACAAGATGAAGAACAATTTAAGCCTAAAGCACGTAGAAGAAATACAGTACAAATTAGAGTATAAACTGATGACACTGAAAACAGGACAATAATAGGACTGGGTCTTAAGAGGTACATGTATATTGTGTGGCTGTTTACCCTGTAGTCTTTCCTGTCTTTCTCCTCAAAACAAAGGTAAATTTTGAAAATTTTAGGCTTTTGTTAGAGAGAGGTGGGAGCCACAGAATGCACGGCTAGTCTCCCAGCGCCTGTTTAGAACGGAGCTGAGATGCATGTGGAAACGGCGCATGGGCCACGGTCCCCGGTGACCGCCTCAGGCCCTACTCACCCAGAATCTCCAGGCCCCAGAGGACACTCGGCCATCCGCAGGACAGCCCTGGCCTTGGCAGCAGGCTTGCCTGCACGAAATTCAGCAATGCTTAAATCCTCTGGACACTGGAATGAAAGAGGCATAAATGGGGCATCAGTGGGGTGACCACGAAAGCTACACATTAGTTCACACACTAAAAGCCACCAACCTAGAATTCTATACCCAGCAAAACTATCCTTCAAAAGTGAAGGAGAAATAAACCTGTGTCATAATTCTCAAAAGTAGCTCAAAGCTCCAGGATCAGAACTCGAAGGTTCTGCAAAGTCGCCAAACATTGTGAAAATCAGAATCCCAAGTTGATCATGAGTCTCCCCAAGTTTTCAAGTGATCCCGCCGTTTATTCCAGAAGGTCAGTATACACAGGTAACTAAGGATCTGGGGCACAAACATGGGGATGTATTTCTCAAACCCTTTTGGAGGAAGATGAGGGGAACCTACGGCATTAATATTTCAGGCCTCATTTGTACTGACAGGAAATGAAACACATTCTTCAAGGTTTGTTCCCAACTTGTTTCTCCAAAGTAGCAAACTGCTACAGGAGATAAAGTGCTTGGTGTCATTTGAATTATTTATCTTAAAATCATGTGTGGTGTACATGGGGGGAGGGTTTACAAAGTACACTAAACAAAGCCCTTTCAAAGGGTGATCACGTGCGCAGGTGGGTGCAGAGGGAGTGACACGGTCTCCTGACACGTGGGGGCACCAGTGCTCAGCCCACAGAGGGCATCATCCTGGATCAGCACGCGGACCACAGAGAGACACCCTGGCTCACAACCTAGCTCTACCACTTACAGCCTGGGAAGACTAAGGAACCTACCCATGCCTCAGAGAATGATGGGAGCGCTGAGATATTGGGGTTTGGGACGCATGTCAGCACCTGGGGCCTGGCCCCTCTCATCCACATCTCCCTGTCGTGTCACAATCTGGCACCTCCCCTCCTGACTTCTCTCACTATCCCTCTGCCCTCACTCCCTCAAACACACCAGAAAGGTGTCGCCCCAGGGTCTCTGCACGTGTCATCCCCCTAGCTGTCCATATGGCTCCCACCCACCCCTCCCCCATGCTGCTCATACACTGCCTTCCCTGATTACCCCACCGAGAACCATAACCCCACCCGCCGCCTTTCATGGCCTCCTCCCCTGCTGGGTGCTTCTCTGTGGCACTTGCCGCCACCTGACACAGGACATCTTTCTTTTATACATCTCGGTTATCATCTGCCTCCCTCACTGGAAAGGAAGCTCTATGAGGGCAGGGATGTTTGATCAACACTCAACAGATGCTTGTGCAGTGAGTGAATGAGTCCCATAAATAGGAAACTTAAAACTGTGGAAAAAAATTAACCCTACTAATTTTCAGAAATTACAGTGGTTGATATTCAGAAAGCCCAACAGGAGAATGGACACAACTGCAGAGCCGCCTGCTAAGGTAGATGATGGAGCCAAGGGATTCTCCCAGAATGCAGTGTGAATGGACCCTGGGCAGCCGCGCTGGAAAAGGACCCATCCCTCCTCCAGAGTTTGGGGAGACCCACTGGACCCACCCTCACCATCTCCCTCTCTCCAAATTGAGGGACATTAGTAAATTCTCAGGGGGGTTTTCTGTCAGCTTCCATTCCCAGGACTGCTCTTTTATTTGGGGATGGGGGCCAAGTAGACAACACAGGACACCTTAGAAACCATGTCACCCTTTGGCAGGGTCCTTGGCCTCCCTGGGGGGGCCACATTTCGCAGCTGCTGGCCTGAGGGAGTGCCGCTCTATTTGGCTGTTGGCGACGAATTACATTCTCACCAGTTTTCTTTTTAAAAAATTTCTTTTTTTAGGCGGAGTACCAATGAAGCCTTTCAGAAAAGCAAGTCATCATTCTCAATCAAAAAATGTAAAAACGCACCCTGACCAGTGTGGCTCAGTGGGCTGGGTGTCATCTAGCAAAGCAAAAAGTCACCAGTTTGACTCCTGGTCAGAGCACGTGTCTGGGTTACAGGCCCCTGTGAGAGAGGCAACTGGTGGACGATGTTGCTCTCACACATCAGTGTTTCTCTCCCTCTTTGTCCCTCCCTCCCCCTCTCTCTAAAAATAAATGAAGTCCTTTTTAAAAAATTTAAAAATGCACATCCTTTTACCCAACAATGCTATTTCCAGGAGCATTACATATATATGAAATAAAGATGTCTGTATGAGGATTTCATTGTGGCAATATTTTTTAAAAACTAGAAGCAACCTAAGTGCCCATAAACAGCAAAATGGTTAAATAAATTATGGCAGAGCCCACATGCTGAAATACTCAGAGGGACTTTTTTTTAAAAGGTAGACAGATATGTACTGATGGAGAGAAATCTTAAAAGCCTGTTGTTGTATGAAAATGGCAAGTCAGCTGGAGTATAAGGGGGGACCCCAAAAAAGCGGGGATTATCTTCTGGAGGGCGGGCCCCTTGCAGTACAGACATCCCCCATGAGGTGAGTGTTCTAGGAACCCGTCTGCATCAGTGTCCCAGCTGGTGTGGTGAGAGGCTGCGTTCGGCTTCAGTGAATATTTTTTGAGGACTCTTTCAATGCATTTGCCCATTTTGCGATGGGTGATTTACGAGCTCACCTGCCCACATGGCGCTGAGTGTTGAGCAGTTTTTGCAAAAACAGCATGACCTCCGTGCCCCACCCTCCCTATGCATCCGAGCTCACCCCGAGTGACTGTTTGCTGTTTCCCAGGAAGAAAAAAGTCCTCAAAAGGGAAACTTTTTGCTGACATGGAAAAGGTGAAACAAAAAAACGGCAGGAGCACTAAAAGGCATCAAAACCTGCAAGTTCAAAAACTGCTTTGAGCCGTGGGGGAAAAAAGTCTCGATAGGTAGATTGCATCGAATGGAGAGCACTTTGAAGGGGACTGAAGTTTAAACATGTAAGAATAAACACACAGTTTTTTATAAATAAAGTCCAGGTTTTTCGGGTCCGCCCTCGTGTGTGTATCTGTGTGGATCCCAGTTGGAGGCGTGTCGAGCTCGCTAGGAGATTTATATGCACATCCCAAGTCCATGTGCGGATGCCAAGACTCACGGGCCCCGCCAAGGGGGCCCCCGCTGAACACTCATCAGTGGTTTCCTCGGGGTGGGGGTAGAAATGAGGAGGGGGCTCGGCGGGGGCCTCACCTTTATTTTAGTAAATACATGTACACTGGTCGAGTCTTTTAACTAAATGCATTTATCATTCACCGGTTTTATCATGAAACCCACGGTCTGACCTCCCAGGACTTCGCATTCCAGCTGGGAGAGACCAGCAGTCCCCACTGCCACGTATGTGTCAGGAAAGGCGGCGGAAGAGAAACCAAGTCTCCTCGGGTAGGTGACCCTGGAGCAGGGGCGGACCCTCCCAGCGATCCCAGCGCGCACATGGCAGGACAGGTCCAGGGGAGCCAGCACACAAAGGGAGGCAGGGATTAAAGACGGGGGGGGACAGATGGTGGACCCTGGGGACCAAGGTGGGCGTGGCCAGGACAGTGGGAGACACTAAGCATTCGCGTGGGAGGAACACTAAAGAAACTGGGTTCATTCACACACGTGCAAGCGTGTGTGGTTTGAGTGTGTGCATGTGATAGGTACGGCGTATGTGTGTCTCTACGTGCTGTGTTCGGTGTGGTGTGTGGTATGGATGTGAATGAAGTGAGGTGTGGGGTTGGGAGTATGGTGTGTGTGTGGGGGTGTGTCCTCTGGGTGACGTGTGAGAGTCTGGTATGTGTGTGATGTGTGGGTAATTATGTGGGGTGTGTGTAAGTGCAGGTGCTTCATGTGTATGTGTGTGGTGTGTATGTATTTAGGTGTGTATGTGTGTGTGTGTGGTGTACACAGTATGTATGCATGTGAGGTATGGTGTGTGTGTATATGTGGGCTGTGTATATGAGTGTGTGTGTACATCTGTGGAATATTATGCGGTGTATATGTGTGTGGTGTGTGCAGTGTGTGTATGCCCACTGGAGACAAGAGGTGGGCCAACAGCCGGGGACATGCCGCAACGATGGCACATCGATCAGCTGCCTCCTGACCGGGGATCGAACCTGCAACCCTTTGGTGTACAGAACAACGCTCCAACCAACTGAGCCACCCAGCCGGGGCCACAAGTGCATTTTTAAAGTAAATACACACGCAAGGTACTCAAGGTACCTTCCTGTAAATGGTCCGGGGAAAAGGATAAAGATCAGGAGCCCCCGAGGACTGCCCAGTCATTGTAAGAGGGTGGCCACTAGAAACCGGGTTCCCATCTCCAGGGAGTGTGGAGTAGAGGGTCAGCCTCCCACCAAGCAGCCATCGGCCCCCTCGCCCCACTCCTGCCCAAGTCATGGGGATAGCCACTAGAACAAGGGCCTTCTTATGACATCCCCACCTTAACGATGCTTGTCGAGAACTGGACGTGGTTCCAGAACTTTTTGTACAAGGCCAATCCTGATTGGAAACAGGGGGCTGATCATTCCCCCACAGATGCTAGATCGCCACGTCGCAGAAGTCACAGCAGCCCTATTTCAGGTTTCAAAGCACAGAAGGATGGATCTTCGAATAACTGGTGCTTCCTGGTCCCTAGTAGATTCTCAGAAATAGAAAGCCTCTTGTCTGGCCCTTCCCAAAAATAGCTCCCCTTGCATGTGACAAACTGATGCAAAGTGGCATCACCATGACCCAAATACAAACACTGGAAACCCTGCCCGGTCCTCCAAATGCCAATACAAAGTATTTAAAATAATTTCACATCCAGCCTATTTAACAGAATTCAAAATAGCCCAGGCAAATACACGATGAGAGGGAATGGTATGAAACGAGACATTCAAACAGATACGGCTTGTGAGATTGAAAACAGAAAATAAAATCACTTCATTGCTATGTAAGATTCCAAAGATGATGCTCTAGAAATCTCTTTTAAAACAATACGGTCCCGCCATGACTAGTGTGGGTCAATGTGTTGGGCATCGTCCCACAAACCGAAAGGTCACGGGTTCGATTCCCAGTCAGGGCACATGCCTGGGTTGCAGGCCGGGTTCCCAGTTGAGGGCGTGTGAGAGGCAACCCACTGACATTTCTCTCCACCTCTTTCTCCTTCCCTACCCCTCTGTCTAAAAAATAAATAAAATCTTAAAAAAAAACCCAAACCAACATGGCCCCACTTCTCTAATCTTTTGGGAGCCAGCAGTGCAAGGGAAGCCTCATTCTCTCTCTCAGAATGGCAGCAAACAAGCAAGTATCAGCTTTTCTCTTTGGGTCACCAAAGCGGGCATAAACCTGTAACCTGGGCTGTCACAGTTTCATTTCCGATAAGAACTGGAAATCCTTCTAGACGGGCTCAGGACAGCTGAGGGGACTGTCCCTAAGGCCACAGCATCGGGGTGGGCAGGGGACTGTCACGGGTAGCTACCTTTGCTTTGGTGCAATGTGAAACATTTCTGAATGGCTTGAGCAAGGTGTATTTTTATTTAAGAACTCTACTGAATTGAAAAAAAGAGAGAGAATCCATGCACAGCTGCAGACAGAACGAGTGACTGCCCTTAGCCCCTAAACTGTGATTAAGACAGGAGGGGGACACCCAGTCGAACGCCTCCCTGAGCCCCGCAGGGAAGCCCTGGGTCTAAGCATCTCATCTCTGCCATTCAGGCGGAGCCACCTGTCCTGTGTGAGCTGCCGACGCCAGGGTGGCACTATCTGATGATATGTTCAGGAGAGGAACGCGCTCCGGGGCTGGTGACTGGGTTCGTTCTTCCCAACGAAGACCTAATGGCTATTGTACTTCTCAGGGATGCGGTCTCCCTGGATAAGGTGTGGAAGACAACTAGTGGGACCAAACCGTTCGGCTGCTGGGCTCTGCCCTCCTAGATCAACCCTCCGTGCTCCAGAGTTTCCAACTCCAGAAGAGCGGAACGCGTGCCCAGAGAGCCTTGCGTCTCCGAGGAATTCGCACGAACTCAGCATGAAAATCACATCGGCTAGTGGGTCTTCCTTCAGCATAATTAATCAATGTGTCTTACTGAAAGACCAGAAAATGTGAGGGATTCAATTAGTGGCCTTCCTTTTGGGGGAAAAGAATCACATTTATGAAAATGGAACATTCCTCCAAAATCAGGACCTAAGATCCTTGAAACTCTAAATATTTAAATTTTTAAATAATATCATATATCAAGTTCATGTAATCAAATGCAAACTATCTCAAGCAGATACACTATTAGAATTCATATAAACTTTCAAATGTAGCTATAAAAGAAAAGAGAAACATGGCTTCATTGCCACATAGGGTTTCCAAGGATGACGTTTTTGGAACCAGCCGTGGTTTAGATGTCAAGAAAGCAAACCCCTGCAGTGGCCGGGACGAGTACTGGGACAGGAGAATGTGGAGCACACGAAACGGGAGAACGAGGCTGGAGGACTGACCCTATCCGACTCCAAGATAAAGCTACAGTAGTTAGGGAGTGCAGTATCAGTAAAAGACAAGACGAACTGATCAGTGGAACAGAATAGAGAGCCCAGACATAGAACCACATAATAATAACCAATTGATCCTTTTTAAAAAAAAATCCTTGCCTGAGTATATGTTTTTATTGATTTGAGAGAGAGAGAGAGAGAGAGAGAGAGAGAGAAACACTGACTGGTTGCCTCCCAAACGCCCCCTGGCTGGGGATCAAACCTGCAACCTAGGCATGTGCCCTGACTGGAAATTGAATCCTCAACCCTTTGGTGCCTGGGACAATGCTCCAACCCACTGAGCCGCCCAGCCAGGGCCGGCCAGAGCAGTTTTAGATACAACACCAAAGGCACAATCCATAAAAGAAAGAATGAATAAGCCTGACTTCCCGAAAACTCAAAGTGTCTGCTCTGCAAAAGACGCCGTCAAAAGAACGAAACGACTGAGAGAAAATATTTGCAAAAGACATGTCTGATCAAGAACCGTTACCCAAAATATACAAAGAACAGTTAAAATTCGGCAATGAGAAAGCAAGCAACTTGATGATAAAATGGGCCCAAGACATGAACAAACACCTCCCCAGGGAAGAGACACAGGTAGCAAGTAAACACACGAAAAGATGCCCGACATCCTTGATCCTCAGAGAAACGCACGCTAAAACACTGAGGTCCCGCTACACACCTGTTGGAAGGGCCGAAACCTGGGGCCTGACATCAGCTGCAGACGAGACTGTGAAGCGACGGGAACCCTACAAAAATAGCACAGCCGTTTGGAGGATCGTTTCAAGCTTCTTACAAAACTAAACATTCTTATCATAGGACCCACGCCCATTGGTGTTCCCCCGAAGGAGCCGAAAATACACGTCCGTACAAACTCCTGCGCTTAGATGTTTATTACAGTTTTACTCGTAATCGCCAAAACGGGGAAGCACCCGGGATGTCCGCAAGTAGGTGAATGGACAAATACACTGAGGTACATCCATACAATGGAACATTATTTAGCAATAAAAATAAACGAGCTATCAAGCCACATAAAGACACAGAATGCATAGTATTAGGTGGGCCGAAAAGTTCGTTTAGTTTTTTTCTGTATGATGGCTCTCTAGTGCTTCGTTGTCTTTAACCTCATTCCAAACAATTTTGTTAGGTTCTGTTGTGGCAGCTGTCACATCGGCGTGCGTTTAAAAAAAAACAAACTCAAACTTGGTGAATTTTTGTGCAGCCATTTTCATAATGAAGATGGAAGAAGATACGTGCCATTTTTGCAGTATTATGCTTTATTATTTCAAGAAAGGCAAAAACATTACTAAAATGCAAGAAAAGATTTGCGCAGTGTATGGAGAAGGTGCTGTGACTGATCAAACGTGTCAAAAGTGGTTTGCAAAGTTGCTTGGTCCTATTGACATTTTGGTCAAATAATTCTTGGCTGTGGGGCTGTCTTACGCATTGGAAGACATGTAGCAGCACCCCTGGCCTCTGCCCACTAGAAGCCAATAGCGGAAGATAGCCGACATGCTCAAAATACCCAAATCGATAAAGTTCCTGGTGAAAATGAAAACTGTGTCTTTCATTTTGTGGGGAAAAAAACCACACAGACTTTTTGGCCAATCCGATATGAAGTGAAAGAAGCCAATCTGAAAAGGCTACATCCAGTGTGATTCCAACTCTATGACACTCTACAAAAGGCAAAGCGATGGAGACATAAAAAGATCAGTGGTTGCCAGGAGTGGGGGCAGAGGGACACAGAGGAATCTTAGGGGGTGAAATGCTCTGAATGACTGTATGGTACCGTGACGGGGGGCGGGGGTGCATGTCTTTATACATTTGCTCAAACCCATCAAATGGGCAACAGCAAGTGTGAGTGCTAATGGAAATGGACTTGGGGTGATAACGATGTGCCCATGTGGGTGCATCCATTGGAACAACTGTTCCTGAGGGGGCTGCAGATAACGGGGGAGGCTGTGCATGGGCTGGGCACGAGGATATGTGGGAACTCTCCGTGCTGTCCTCTCAATTTGGCTGTGAGCCAAAACCGGCTCTAAAAACAGTCTATTTTTTAAGGAAAGACACTGGGAACTAACCCAGTGGTGTGATGTGGAGGTTTTCAGCTCAGTCCAGGTGCCCCGGGCTGACTAGCCCTTCACCTGCATTCTCTACAGGCGAGAAACGCCCCCGTGCCTGCCCGCTCTCGGGGACCGGAGTGTCCGTCCCAGCCCGTCCCCGCCCGCCTGGACTCACACCTGCCGCCTATTTTCCCAGCCTCTTTGGCCCCCACAAAGCCCCTTACTGCTGCTCTGCCTTTGCTCCCGCTGAAGGCCGGCAGCCGAACAACTCCGCCCCAAATACGAAACACATGTGGATACAGCACGGGCAACTCACGGCCACGTGAGCCCTGACTGGGCTGTGGCCCCGCCCCGTCCCACCACGCGCACAGGTGGTCTCGGAGGTTAGCTGAGACCCACCCAGGCCGCCGTGGTGGGCAGTGCTGGGGGGCAGGCTTCGGCTACACATTCTCCATTAAACGCAAGAAAAAACGGGCCACGTGGGCAGTCACGCGAATGAAGTGAAACACCGTCACAGTCCGCGCATTCGAAACAAAACCCACCCCGTCAGGAGCTCTGTAAACAGCAGCCCATTCTCAACGTTCCCCTTGGTATGAGGCCAAGTGTCAGACGGGTTTAAAAGTGAAAAGCAAAGAGCTGTTTCTGGGCGGTTCCCAGAAAACCATGAGCAGATACTAAACCTGACCCGCACCCGGAAGCCTAAAAGTTACCTGATAGATTTCGAACCTTCCAGCAAGACAGAATTCCGTCAGCAAGTCCTCAATGACGCCACACCGACTGGGTTACCGGGGTTTTCAGGGTGCCACCTCCCTGGTTCAGGGGGACCTGACAAAGCCAGTCCCACCATTGTGAAAAGCAGTCTGCTCCCCTTTTCATCACCCAGGGTACAAATTCCAGGAGCCGTCCCACAGTGGAAGGACCCCAACGAGCAGAAGTCATGCCCAGTGACCAGCAAATACACCCTTCTCAAGTAATGGAGACCCCCACTCTGCCACCCCAGGGGCAGATGCCACACTCCCAGGACCCCTGCATCCGCCATCTCTGTCTCTCTCCCCCACATCCGTGAGTCACTTCCTGTGAGCACCGGAAATGAACTTGAGCCAGGCCACAAATGAGTGTACGGGCCTCACCTGGGAATGAGTTCCTGGCAGGTGGGATGATGGGAGAAAACCTAAACCGCAGACTCCCCTCCTCCCAGTCAGACTCTGACCTGCTGGGCCTGGATCTCATGGCGAGTGTCGGGCGCCAGCCTCCCGCCAGCCCCGGCCTGTCCCCAGGGGGCAGCATGGAGGTGCGTCCCCCCACGGCTCCAGCCCCATCACAGGCTTAAACCGCCCCAGCACGCGTGCGCCCCCAAAGTGCCAAGAGCAGGCGTGACCACCCACAAGGTGCCAGGTGGCGGGTTTACCTCATAAAAGGGGAAAAATAACATCCATCACCCCAAACATGTCATTAGCAGGTATGGAGAGCTACAAGGCCTACCGGGGGTGTCCAACCTTTTGGCGTCTCTGGGCCACACTGTTAGAAGAAGAGTTGTCTCGGGTCACACATTAAATACATCACAACATGTAATCACAAAAGAAAATCTCATCATGTTTTAAGTACATTTATGATTTTGTGTTGGGCCACGTTCGTAGCCGTCCTGGGCCGCATGTGGCCCGCGGGGTGGACACCCCTGCAAAGATTCTATAGGAAAACAGTGGGAGATGCTGTAAAAACCCAGTGACATGCCGAATAACAGGACTGTCGCAGCGCAGCTCCCTGCCGCTGATCTGGAGGGCGCGACCGCCAGAGCAGGACCATAAAAGGGAGGGAACCATGTCTTTATCTGATGGGGCTTGAATGAGGCGAGGGGATCCGTGTCCCCATGTTCGACTCATCCCCCGCCACTCCCCTCCTAAGGGTGACCCTGGGTGGCCAGTATCACAGATTCACCCTGGGCCAAGGGGTCCTGGTGGGAATTTGGCCAAGACCCACACCGCCCTGCTGGAGGTCACCTCACTGGGCCACTCCGCTTCTGACTCACCTGTGTGGCTCACACGACCCGCGCAGGGGAGCTGAGAATCAGGGCTGCGACCCACGTGCCCAACCCCACCTCACCCTTTCTCCCTCCGCCCCCCACCCCCGCCCATGCGCCTACGCACAGCCACCGCGATTGCCAGGGGTCCTCGCCAGTTTAAGGGGGGCGCAATACATTGGCAAATGATCCCCCAATTAGAAAATCCAAGAGAAAGGACTAACAAGCCATGTAAACCAACAGAGAGTCTTCGGCACGCGGGCAGACGGGCTAGAACTAAGAGGCCATAATCGGCTAGGAAACGAAGCAGGAGGTGGGGACAACCCCAGTGACAAGAGACACAGGGGCCATGAAACACCTCGCACTAAACCTAACGGGAAACATACCAAGCGCACGTGAGCAAAGCGACAAGCCACAGCTGAAAGAGGCAAAGGCCTTCTAAGGAAATCAAAGCACCCAGGTAAGCGGGAGACAGGAAAACGTCTCTTCTCCCCCAGAGACACGTCGAGAACTATCCCAATCAAAATCCCAGTCAGATTTTGGGATGACTTTGGCTTATTCTAAAGTTTATCTAGTCAAAAAAAAAAAACGAGAAAGGTTAGAAAAAAAATTAAGAAGGAGAATAGTGAGGAGATAATGACTCTACAGGAGAACAAAATATAACAAAAAAGCCAGAGTAATTTCAACAGATGTTGGCACCAGAATACACCAATCAGAACTGAGAGTCCGGAAACACGGGAGGAGAAAACCAAGACATGAAGGAGCTTAAAATATATGACCGACACGGCACCTCAAAACAGATAAAGACGGGTTATTAATGAATCATGTTGGAAAACTGAATGTTCATATTAAAAAATTTACATCTCCAGCTCACCCCCTATCCAAAAATAAACTCTAAATGAATAAAAGATGTAAAAACATCTCAACTATCAATATTAGGAGATATAATATATACTTATACAGGAGGGTGTTTACATACATTGACGGTAGGGAAGTCCTTTTTCTGAGGAAGAGACAAAATTCAGAGGCTATCAAAGAAAAGCTTGATAGATTGGACACTGTAAAAAATTCCACATTTTTGCGCAAAGATGCCTTTAAACAAGTCAAAGGACAAAGGCATCTGGGTGGTTGTACGTGTAATGTATACAGCAAGTGAGCACTAACCTTTCTATACTAAGAACGCCTATAAATTAACAAGGAAAAGCCAGGTAAGCCAACAAAAAAACAGGCACGAATATAAGAGAAAGAAAGGTAGAAATTTAAACAATTATTAAGCACCTGAGAAGATGCTTGCTCTCATTCGTAATTTTAAAGAAGTGGTAACTTCATACCCCCCGGACTGAGTGAAACTACAGACGGGACAAGTCCAACCACACAACCAGCTTCGTTTAAAAGGGTCACAACCATGAGCCCCGGCTGGTGTGGCTCAGTGGACCGAGTGCGGGCCTGCAACCCAAAAGGGTCACAGCCTCCCCAGAGAGCACCTTGGCGATTTCTAGGCACGCTAGAAAGGCGCACCGACTCGGCCCAGCACGTGGCCTCTGGACCCTGCAAAGACACCGCACGCACGTGCAAAGATGCAGATGTGAGACTTCACCTCCCAGGATGACCTGACAACTCCTTACGAGTCAAACGTTATGCAAATGTTATGTGCCCATGACAAGGAACAGCGTCTAAGATACGTTGCTGGGGGGATCAAATTATAAATCATAGTGATAATGTAATCCCACTTTGTTGAAAAAATTTTTTTAAATAATAAATATGTATGGGTAAATCTTAAACTATTTCTATCAACAAGAAAAATGGGAGGAACCAAGCCCTGACCCACGTGGCTCAGGCGGTTGGGTTTCATCCTGCAAGGTTAAAGGTCAGTGGTTTGATTCCTGGTCACGGCACATGCCTGGGTTTCAGGTTCGGTCTGAGGTGCATAGAAGAGGCAACCGACCGATGTTTCTCTCTCACATCCATGTTTCTCTCCCTCTCCTTCGCCCTCCCTTCCCCACTCTCTAAAAATAAATAAGTAAAATCTTTTTTTAAAAAAGAAAGAAAAATGGGAGGAACCAAACCATTAACAACGGTTGTCTTCGCACGGGTTGAATTTTCTACATTATATGTTTCTATAAAGTTGGACTCCTTACAATGAACACATATTAACTTTATGACCAAAAAATTTAATTTAAAAAAAAAATCTGTTTCGTGTAAAATCAATGCCAAAGGGGTCCAAGATCTAGAGTATGTCAAACGCCTGCCCATCAGTGAGGCCAGTGTCCTTCTCACTGGCCTCAAACTCTGCTGCCAGTAACATGCTGGAAGACAAGACAGTGACCCTCGAACAACACAGGTTTGAACTGCGTGGGTCCACTTACAGGTGGACTTTTTTGTTACAATATAACTGTAAATGTAATTTCTCTTATGATTTTTCTTAGTAGCCTTTTCTTTCCTTTATTTTACTTTATTGTAAGAACACAGTATCTCACACATGTAATACGGATTCGTGGACTACGTTATCAGCAAGACTCGCAGTCAACTATTAGTAAAGTTTCCGGGGAGTCAAAGCTACACGGAGAACTTCAACTGTGTGGAGAGGGGGGCGTTCAACACCCCCAAGCCCTGAGTTATTCAAGGGTCAACTGTATTTTAAAGAGAGATTTCATATCTAATTTTTTCACGATCAGCTCTCTGTTTGGTAATGAAACAATACCCGCAAACTCGACATCCCCGCACACAAGCACGTACCCCCCGAAAAACATTCAAAATCCCTCCTGTGTTCCATTCCACTCTCCTGATGTCTTTCGGAACCTCCAGGGGAGGGTGAAGGATATCTACCTTGTTTGTGGGCCTGGAGAGAGGTGCTGTGCAGAGAAAGGCGGACCTCCTGCCTGCCCCCATTTGGGTTTTTAAGACTCAGGATTTGGCAAGACCAAACTGAAAAGCCCTTTGTAATGCACTGCCAGAAGGTTCCCACGGAACCTGCTTCCACACACAGAAGAGAGTCCATTTTTTCCCCCCAAGAACTGGCTTAAAAGTCCAATTTAAGGGAATTGACTCATCCATTTTAGGTTCTTCAACCAGAGGAATTTAAAAAATTCTTCTGTCCAGCGCAACAGAGTGGATCCACGAATGTATCGCTTCTGCAAAAGGAGGACAAAGGTCCTCCGGGGGCTGCAGAATTTGGCAGCTTCTCTTGGGATTTTCGGGGTTGCCAACGGCTTTGGGAGGACAGAGCATCCCAGGTGGCCACCAGCAGCCACCTGACTCACGTGCATCCAAGCGGAACTGGCAGTCAGGAACAAAGGGCTTAGTGTCAAGCCCGGTGCCAAATCACCAGGGAGCTACAATATTGTGAAAATAAGTGATGGCTTGTGAGCCCAGGTTCGGGTCCCCCAGCCATCAGGTCAGCACCCCAGTGGCCTCGGCATGGGAGGTGGACGATCGGCAAAGGGGTGTCCCCTCCCCACAGGAAGAACTGTTATCACACCTGACTTGTCAGCCCCACTCTGGTCTGCATGACACTGAGAAGTCTCAGAAGCTCCCCACCGGTTTGCCCTTAAGTCATTGGTTTCCTCTCCTAACGAAGCAGCAAACCTGGGATCGTGGGCCACAGGGGGGCTCCAAGTGAGGGGTTTCAGGGGCAGGCTGCCGTCTCACTCTCCGAAAACCACGGCCATCCTTGCTGGGTCCCTAAGGCAGCCCATGCCAGGAGCGTCTGGCCACCCCTCTCCTTCCCCACGACTTCTGCCCTCTGCACAGCCAGCGGGGACTCAAGGGCTAGAATGCCACCAGAAGCCCTTGTCATGATGGCCAGCCCACCCAGACAGGTCGAGGATGGCTGACAGCGGGAAGCCAGGCTTCCCTGCGGCACAGCCGCCCCCCTCCCCCCACCTGCAGAGTCAGGCAGTGGAGCCACAGAGGTTAACGTCACGTGAGCAAATTAATACTGTGATTTATGGTTTGTCATGGATTTTGTCGTTCTTGTAGAAGAACTGTGGCAATTTAATCAAAAAGCCTGTAAATCTCTAAAGGGTAAAATTAAACGTCCACGCTAGCAAGACTGTGACTTGGCGGTTGGCAGGTGCCCCCTCCCACCCAGGGCGGTGGGAACCAAGGTCTGGAGCCACACGGCCCCTCGGGGCGCCCACACGGACTCACTTGCAGTCCTCCCGCCCCTCCAGGAACGCACCCCTCCCCAAGATCCTCCGGGTGCCCTCTACATGCAGCTCACTCACCTGCTCCCTTGCTCTGTCCCTCCTCCTATATCTCACCTGGCGACCCCCGCACGTCCTCCCTGCCCTCCTCCCTGCATTCCTCTCCCACGTTCCAACTGGCCCACAAGTTTGTTCGTGGAAAACACACTCCTGGAGGTCGCTGGGCACCGTGTGCCATCATTATCCACCTGTTCCCTCCCCACCACAGCAATGACTCCCCGAGGGCCACCAAGGGTCAGGACCCTGGTGGTCCGCCCCCCATCTCCAGCTCTGACCTGCACAAGCCACAGAATTCTGCTGCCAAACACTTGGCCCTCCTTCCATGTGCCCCACTCACTCCAGCTGTCCCTTCTGCCCAGAGGGCACAGCACCCACTCTTCCAGGACAGGGTCCCTGACCCGCTCCCACCCATGCTAGGACCCTCACATCTTCTGGCTGCTGCTCTTACAGGAGGGCTGTGGCCCCTGGGCCGGAATTGGGCCCCGATGCCACCCCACATTCTCTAGTAGCCCCCTCTTTGCTCCCTCTCTCCTGACTTCACCCGGCTTTACACAGGGGTCCGGGGAAACTGCAGGATGGACAGGTGGGTGGATTTAGGGATGGGTGGGTGGGTGGGTGGGTGGTTGGGTGGATGGACAGGTGGGTGGATGGACGGGTGGGTGGATGGGTGGACAGATGGGTGGACAGGTGGACGAGCTCCCAGCAAAGAAAGGGAGCTTGGGGGGACTACAGTAAAGGGCACCCGCCCCCGTGCTAGCACTGCAGAGGCCCCACTTATCAAAGACCTGCAAGGTGAACGACAAGGGCGGGGTGGAGGGCTGTCACTTAGGGGCCTGAACCGTGGTGCTTCCACTATTAGATAAGCCGTCCGACAGGACGGGCAGGGAGGGCAGAAGGAACGCTGCATAGAGTTAAGGCAGGGGTCCCCGAAGCAGGGAGCGGGCGAGTGCTGCCACACCCAGGCCCCCCAGGTAGTTCCCCACACGAAGTCGCCAGTGCCACTACCTCTGGGTGTCTCACCAACTGCAGCCGCCCCTGTCGTCCACTGCCGACTGAGCACGGACTGGTCACGATGATCAAGTAGAAAACCGTTCTTCATGACAGGCAGCTAATGTAAAGCCCGAAACCGGTGGAAGCTCAAAGGAGAGACACAACCAGGGGTTCCTGGTCCGGAGGGGCGTCTGCTCTCAGGGCTTACCACCCACGCAACAGCACCAGGTCGGCCCCCCAAACACGAAAGCAGACGGCGGACACATCCTGTGTGGAACGCTCCCTCCAGCACCCAAAATGCAGAGCAAGCCACAGGCAGAGGCCCCATCATTGCGCAGCGAGAGGCACACGGGGAAGCGGCTGCAGGTCAGGCTCCCCTCACTGCCATTTCCTGGAGGAAGAGCCACCAGGCCGGCGACTCAGACAGCCTCGGAGGCTCCGTGGGGCAGTCAGGCCAGGCGGGCGGCACCGGGGGTCAGGGTCCATGGGTCCATTGGCCGTCAGTCAGCCGCCGGCTTTCACTGTCACCTGCCAGGATCAGCTAGAGAGCCCAAGGTCGCGACCACTGTCCGAGGCCTTGTGAGTTACGAAGAAACACACATCATCCCCCGAACTGTAGGACGGCACTGAATACGCTGACGCGCTGAACACGGTGCTTTACTGGAGCAAAATGCACCCGCCCTACCTCACTCCACTGTCACAGGAGTGACCTGGTGAGCGATAAGGAAGGACGCCCAGTGCCGGGCCTGCCGTCCTTAGGAGTCAGGTCCAG
Source organism: Mormoops blainvillei (assembly GCA_004026545.1). NCBI lineage: Eukaryota > Metazoa > Chordata > Mammalia > Chiroptera > Mormoopidae > Mormoops > Mormoops blainvillei. The sequence goes on along the minus strand of PVJD01014221.1, from coordinate 10,558 downwards.
CTCTGAGCGGTGGTGCTGGCTGGCTGGTGGAGGCAGGGCCTGGCTCGCGAGAGCTTCCGATCCCTGACGCAGGCCCTGCACCGCGCCACCCCACCCGTGACAGCTGTCACCAGCTCTGGATAACAGGGACAGATGTTAGAGCACATGGCTCACTTATTACAGCGAAAGACGGGGAAACGTAAACGGCACTTTATTTGAACACAGCACACGGCTGCTGCTGGAGGGACCTGAGGAATCCATCATTCCTAAACGCACGCACTTGCTCCATTAACGGGGCTCCTGTTTTGGGAACAATGGCTTTTTCCAAGGTGACGGACAGGCAAACTAACGGAGGAAAACTACTTGTTACTTCCTAAGTTGAATGAGTGATGCATAAAACCGTTCAAAGAAATTCATATTTAGAACTGGAATGCGCACACACACACACACAGAGTATGTGAAAGTGCATATCCAAACTGCAAATCCTCAACGCCAATAGCGATCTACTCATTGGCTATCAACTGACAGAGAATGCCCCAGAACAAGTCCTTGAGCATTTCTGAGCCTCGTGCCTCCTCGCAGAGTTGATTCCAGAGACGGGACAGGCAAAGAATCAACGTTAGCGCCAGTTGAAAATGAAAATACCTTACAGAACCCCCCGCCAACAATGTCAGCTTCCAAGTCCCCTGGCCACCCGCACGAAGGGTCCCCTGGTCATCTGGGACGCGTTCTTTACTCTTCAGCCACCGCCCCGAGCTCACTGGTCACCGGCTATCAGATTCTCAGACTTGTGCTGAAAATCAAGCTCTGTACAAGTCACAGAAGTGGTCATAAATCCTTCTCACGGCCCCCTCCCCGCCAAGTTTATAAGCAAATCTGATGCAAACTGGGCCCCACTGCGATGCTGGGATGCTGGAGTCAGGGGAGAGAATTAGAGAATGTGGGTCTTGGGTTCTGTCCAGCGTAGACTGGAACCCCAATGCTTCCCTGAAGTACCAGCATGCTCAGCGATCTGGGACAAGTGACAGCTGTCTGGTCCCCGGCGCCCTCACAGCCTCACAGGCTTGGCAGGAGAACACACAGGAACAGAGCCCCCCACACACAAGCGCCCGACAATGCATGTTTAATTCTGGTTGGTTCCTCCATCCAAAGTCCCCCTTTGAATGGTGGGGGTGCTTCGATGTTCGAAAAACCACAAGATGCAAATATCGTTGCAGTCAGTAGGCGCGGGGATCCCGACCACGTGTTTTCCTTTCTTCTTTTTGATCCTTTGAACACAAAACAGTGCCTGATGTTAACCTTCGGGAGGCGCTTTGAGCTTATCACGTGCCGACACTGTGTTCTCATGCTAGGCTGTAGCTGAAACAAGCCAATCTGACCAGTCAAACTTCCGGTAAGGTAGGAGAGGACACGACAGGTCTGAGGCCACACGGGCACCCAGAAAGGCCACCCCCCCCCCAAGCCATCAGAACAATGACCTCCCATCGGTTCGATGCTGCGTTTTGTTTGTGCCTCTACAGGACAGCGGCAGAAGGTACAATGTACCATGGCAGATGTTGAGAAAGAGTCTCCAACGCCAGAGACGTGCCCGAGGCCCTAGGGTGAGTGGCAGCACCAGGTTAGAAAGAGCACCAGGTTTGGAGCTCTCGTTACTCCAAATGCACCCTCCTTCCTTGACTGGCCGCACCTTTCTCCTGATGAAACCAGCGCACCCTCCCCGGCAAGGCCGGTGCACAGGCAGGGAGCGTCGGGCGGGGGAGGCTTCGGGAAAGGAGCGCTGGCAAACAGAGACAGGCAGAGCGGCTGGGAGCCTTGAGGCGCCGGGTGTGACATAAGGTACAAGACGAGTTTAGAAACATCCAGATGGAGGAGGAAGGGAACCTGGGCAAGAAGGTGCCTCGTGCCCAGCACCTCCATATCCCAGGTGACTGCAGGGATAGCACAGAGCTGCTCTGACGGCGGGGACAGCCGGACTGCTGGCCATCCGAGCGACCGAATTTTTTCCAAAAGGGAATTTCTGTAAAGAGGCAGGATGCTCACTCTTCGGGCTGGACCGCCTCCCCAACCAGGCTGTCTTCTGGCCCACGTGACAAATGACCTAAGCTGTGCAATTCCCTGGCTCTTTCCCTCCTGCCCAGTGAGTACCAGTTCTAGGAGGGATTCCAATGTGAATACAACTCAGTTCCAGCCCTGGGTATAGGGGGAAAGGGGAGCGGGGAGCCAAGCTCGCACTGAAAGGAAGAATCACGTTCCTGGGGCTTCATTCGTTCATTCATCCAGCAAGTAGAGCTGAGGGTCTACAAGGTGCCCCAGCTGCCAGGGGTACAGAGGTGAACCAAGTCCCTTACACTGGTGCTGGGAGAGACAGACAACAAACAAGGGCTGCATATATGTAATAAACTGCATGTTAAGTACTATGAAGAAATACAAAGCGGGGCTCATGAGAAAGGGGCGAGTGATGCTAATTTATGGCAGCTGGTCGGGAAGCTGGCCTGTGAACGGAGGACCAACGTGGGTGAGGGAGAAAGCCAGGTGGACATCTGGCCCGGGCACATACCAGGGAGCGGAAACAGCAGGTGCCAAGGTCCCGAGGTCGGCGTGAGCTGGGCCAATGTGAGGGCTGGGGGATAAGAGGGAAAGAGCCCACATTCAGCTGGGGTCATCCAGGGTAGACATGAAGACCCCAGGGCCAAGGTGACAGGTGGGGATGGGGTGGGGACAATGCAGGGCAAGCCTGAGCAGTGAGTCTGCCTGCCTGGGGCCTGGACAGCTTGGAGGGACCGCAGTTGGGGACGAGGGAAGGACCTGGAAAAAAATCAGGCTAAGGAATATAGGTGAGGAATGGGCCCTGAAGGTTTGAGCAAGGGACAGCGGACCTGGCCGGGGTCCAGCCTGCCTTGGGGCAGCCCCGCAGTGCCACCTGGGAAACCCCACAGCCCGTACGGAAGTCCTAACTCACACGGCAACGGCACCCCACCAGTATGTAGGGTTCCCAAGCCTGCGGGGGATCTCACGCTCCACAAGCCGTGTGACCTTGAGGTCCCTGTCCTCCTCCAGCTCGTGTGTCTGAGAGAGGACAGGGGCCCCGTGGAGGACTGGCTGCAGGAGAGGAGGGAGAAGACTTCGCCCACGACAGCTGACTCAGCCTGTGCCAGCAGCAGGCCGCTCGGAGACACCAGCTGGACCTAGCCCAGGTGGTGGGTGGGGGCTCGGGGAGGCGGGGGGAGCCAGAAATCCTCCCCGCCACAGACACACGGCTCAACCACCACCAACCCGGCACTGGGGCCACCTTTTGGTGAGCAATCATCTCGAGCGTGACCCACGTCAGGATGGAACTGTGTGACAGTGCCTACATCACTTCCCGCCGGTCCCCGCATGTCCCCCATTTCTCATGGCCACTCAGCAAGGTCAAGGATGTGTCTCCCACTCTCTCTGCATCTCTAAGGCTGGGTTGCAAGGCAAGGCATGCTGGTATCTGCTGCTCGTTCTAGAAGTCCCCCGAGGCCAGCTGGTGATGTGTGCAGGGCTCCTGTGCCCACCTGCCCTCTCGGACTCGCCCCAACAATCAAGGTATCTCCAGGGCTTCAGACTCTGGTGCCAGCAGGGGCCCTCACCTGTTGTCAGGTCAGGCATGAAAAGCCAAGGACAGGGACTCGAGCTGGGCAGGGGCTGAGGCCTAGGGGGGCCTGTGCATCCAGGGTCTGCGGCCCCGCCCTCCCCGTCCCTCCAGACAAGCCGCGGAGTCACCCAGTTCAAACCGAGCCCAAGAGGATGCCAGCCTCCCTGTGGAGCGCGCCTTCCCTGAGTCCCTCAGTTATGTCTAGGAAAAATCAAGGTGTTTCAGAGTGCCCTCAGCTCCCCGGGGTGTGACTGCTGCCTTTTACAATTATCTTTTCTTTTTATCTAGCACTTCTTAGCTCAGTTGGCAAGTTGGATTATTTATGTGCCTTCATTTCGCAACCCATCCCCAGCAATTATTCCTGTGAAACTAATATAGGTGTACTTTTAAAGGTTAGAAGTATTCAAGGGACATTTCTGCAAACAAGTGAACAAGCCACATGTTGGGTCTGGGGTGTCTGAGAGCGCGGGAAGAGGTGGGAGAGAGTAAGAAGGGGGCTGTCACCTACCTGGCCCTCCTGCCAGCGCCCACCTTGCCTCTCAGGCTCACAACCCCCCACACTCCCCACTTCTGCTTCAGCCCACACTTGCCCCCGCACAGAAGCCCAGGATCCTGGAGATGCAAAGGCACAACTGTGCTCCCCAACAAATGACCAGAGGTCTGGAGAGATGGCCTCGCACAGAAGACTCTCGGGGTGCCCTATCGCTTGTGCCGTTGCCCAGACCCCACCCAGCTCTGAAGACTACTCCGAGGGTCTCGCCTCCAGTGCTGGGGAGGCTGTCGCTTAGCAAGCTGACCCCCAGAAGCTCCAACTCGCCCTCTAATGCCCTGGACAAGGCTGTGTCGCTCACCACCTCCAGCACCCCAGGAAGTGAGGGCACAGGGCAGGGGGTCCCAGCACCTGACTAGGAAACCAGACCTTGTCCCTTCCTGGTGGACAGCCCGGGAGAGAAGAAGAAGGTCCCACAGCACCCCCACCCACCTCGCCTCAGTGGGGGGACCACTAGCACAGAAGCCTGAGCAATGAATGGGCCACCCACCAGCTCTGGGCACTGGCAGGGCACCCCCGATATGTGCCGCCTCAGGAAAAGTTGTTTGCCGTGCACCCTTGAGGCTTTCAGGTCATTATTTCTAAAAACAACTGTTCTTTCTCACAGAGAAAGAGAAAAGAAATCCCAGAAGCGGGGTGGGGGGAAGACTGAGGAGACCAGAGAGCGCTCAGCCCACAGGCCCGGGCCCTGGAAGGAGCCGACCCAGTGTGGGGGGCCTCACCTTCCGCATTGCCCTAGGGGAGGCGGCTCAACCACAGATTTGAGTCTGGCCCCTGAACGGCCGAATCTGAACAGATGTGAAATAATGAAGTCTTCCTTCTGCAAGTAAATACTAAGTTAGGAGTAGCAAGGTCCATCTCTACCTCCACTCTCAGTGAAACTCGGGCAAGGCGGTCACCCGCGGGATACCACCCGGAACCCCGGGCGCCCGGACAAGTCCATTCCCAGCCTTGGCACACAGGCCCGCCACCGGCGCAAAGCCCAGCTCAGAGTGGGGTGGGGGTGGGGGGCTCGATGTTGGCCCGGACGGTCAGTGCTCCGATCTCCCGTCAGCAGCGGGAGGAAGCCAGGCCAACTGGCAGGACCCCGCCGCGCCCCAGCCCCGCGCCGGAGGCCCGGAGGACCAGGTGTGCAGAATTTTTAATTGAGGAGTTTCTCCCGCTGGGCCTCATTAGAAAGGAGAAAGGGGGAGGGGGCGAAGATAGGGGTTCGGCTTCCCGGGACCCAGGGAACCCCGAAGCACCCCCAAACTCGGGAGTTGCCGCCCGGAACGGGGACTTGGTACCAGCGCCCAGCGGGGCCGCCACGGGCACTAGGGACCCCAGCCCCGCGAACCCGAGCGGACAGACGCCGCCGGCCAGCGCCCCTTGTCCGCGCGGGGTCGCCCCTTGTCGCGGAGTCCCCCCCGGGATGCGCTAGAAGCCGGCTCGACCCCGCGGGTCCAGGGGGCGCGGGTCTGCACCCCCATCCCCCAGGGCGCCCTCCCGCTCCGCAGCCCCACCAGGTTCGGAGGGCAGCGCTGGGGCTGCGGCAAGCGCTCCCCTCACCCCGGCCTCCTAACGCCCGCCCACCAGCACCCCAGGCTGCGGCCGGGGCCCCCGCTTACCTGGCCCCGGCGCCCCTGCCCCCGCCCCCGCCTGCTCGGTCCGCGAGGCCGCCGCCGCCGCAGCTCTTTGTGAGCCCGCGCCGCGCCGCACACCGCGCCTGCTGACGAGCCCGGGAAACTGGATAGCGGCGGGCGCGCCCCGGACGCGGCGTGCGGCACGCAGGGCCGCCTCTGCCGCGCGCCCCGCACCGGCCTCTCCCGCCGCCCCCCGCCTGGGACGCGGGGCGGACCACCCGCGCGGTGGAAAGAAACGGAAGACAAAGATGCAGTCATGCCCAGCCCCCTCCCCACCCCCCACCTCGAGCCCGGCGCCGGGACAGTCGGGCGTTCGGAGGGGGGCGCACCTGGGGCCGCGTCCTGCAGGGCTTATCGTTGGATACTCGGGCCAGCCTAGGCTCTGGAAAGCACGGCGTCCCACCGCCCCGGGCCTGGGGAGGACACAGATTCCCGGGCGCGCCCCGGACCTGCTGGATCCCGAGCCTGAGGGGTCTGGTCCTCCGGCGCGCAGAGCGGGCGACGGCGAGGCTCCGCTGTGCCCGCACCCAGCCCCGCGCGCTGCGCTGCCCCCTGGCGGCTCGGGAGCGCGTGCGGCGGCAAGGGGCCGTGGCGACCGCGCCCTGCTTGGCCCTGAGCGGTGCTGTCAGGCAAGTGGGGAGCTCCAGCGAGAAGCCCTCGGGGATTACAGCTTCGGAAAACCCCATCTGCGAGGGGAGGTCTCCTCTGCAAATCCCCTGGTCGTAGACGTCTCTCCCCGTCTCCGGTACCCCCATCACCCTGTTAGTAGTACCCTGTGCTGCCTTAGCACTCGCTGCTGGCCTCCCCTACCGCAGGGCCTCACCCCAGGCCTTTCTCTCCTTCCCGTCCTGAATGGAGAGGACCCTAAGCACGTCCTCTTCCAGAGACCCCCCACCACACACACACACACACACACGGAGAGTCGGTGATTCACTCCCACACAGTGTGAACAACCCAACCCCTCTTGAAGCCCTTGAAGGTCATGCTGGAGACACTGGTGTCACCTTCGACCCCTCTCGCCTTTTCATTCAGCCCCACAGCCAGCCAGTGTGGTCACATGTGGGTTCCCCAGGGGAAGTTCAGCCCTGGGCCGGCTGCTGAGGTGAGCCCCCTGCTGCACACAGGAGCAGTCATGGCTGTCCCCAGGCCACAAGGTCCCAGGCACAGGCCTGCCCAGCTACACTCGGGACTGCTAAATCTGGCAGGCTCAACCGTCACTATTCCACGAATTTTTAAAGAAACTCGGAGTGGTGCAAGCATTTCACAAAACTGAAAAGCCATAACATAAAAACTGCCAGCCCTGCCGAGTGGCTCCGTTGGTTGGGTGCCCTGTCTACACCAGAGCTGGAGGATGCAATTCCCGGTCAGGGCACATGCCTGGGTTGCAGGTTCAATCCCAGTCAGGGCGTGTGCCAGAGGCAACCAATCGATATTCCCCCCCACCCCGCACCCCCCCCTTCTTCTCTCTCTAAAATCAATAAACATGTCCTCAGGTGAGGATTAAAGAAATTTTTTTTTAAAGGTTGCCAAATGTGACTTCAGAAAAATTCCATGGCAACCATCGCCATAAGCAAAGTCAACAGCAAGCAAGGAAGAAAATATTTGCAGCGCACATCACCAATAGTTAATCTCCCTCACATATAGACAGAATCTAGAAATGGAGGAGAAAAACAACAGCTTAGGGAAAAACCAGGCAAAGGTAAGGAGCAGACAGTCCACAGGAAAGGAAATACAGGTGACTGCTGAACATCTGAAAAGATGTCCCTCCTTATTCATGATAAGGAATTGTGATATTGAAAACATGAGGATACGACCAAACTAGTATGTTGTCATAAAAGGAGGCGCCAAGGGGCCATGTAATTAACATGGAATGCTCTCGAAGACACATTGTTAACGAGAGAATGAAGAGCAGATGTAAGTAGTGCGCCAACGTGTGTCCAAAACAAAGGAGTGAGCAGACACATGCTTGTATGCGGTCATGATGTGAAATATATATTATCGATCTCAAAGAAAAAGTTTTAAATTATCATTCATAACTCTGGTTCTTAACTCTTTGGGGAGTAAGAGACCTCCTAAATCTTTGCTCTTTTTCCGCAGGGGGAAAAAAAAACAGACCCTCTGCCTGATCACAGGAGACACCTCTGTGACAGTGGGGTTGAACCACAGGGCTGTGCTACCTACCGCCACTTAGTGGCCATATTTGTGAATTGCAGGCACGGTGCCAATACCTGTAAGCCCAGAGGAATTCCAGGCAAAGGCCTATGTCCAGTGAAGCCAAAAACTTGTCAATTCCTCGGCACTCACCATAAGTTAGGTTGAAAAACTAATGCATGCCTTCCTTATACAGGGAAGAAGATTAATGCTCTGCCTTATAGGCCAGGAGGGCTTTCCCATATAAAACTCCTAAACGACAGAATATTAATTTTCTTTCATTCCTGGGCTGAGCGCATAAATGGGTTTGATTGATAAAGGCATGTGCTTTCTCTATAGGGAGGGCAGGACGGCTCCCCTCCCGTAAAGCTGCTACTTGGCACAAGTTTTGATGAGTCTTGCCACTCACCAATCTCAATTTTAAGCACTTGAACTCTTCCTCACCCCTCCATCCTGTGTAGTCAAAAGTGCCTTGAACCACGAGTCAGGGGCCCTGTGCTCTGGTCCCAACAAAGGCCACAGCCAGGACAAGGCTTCGGGTCCAAGTGAGGAAGTCAGCCTCCAAAATCCCCAAGGTCCAGGATGCATGGGAAGAAATGTGATGTAAGCCACTGCAGGGTGGTCTTTGATTCTCTTACCTTCAGGATGTAAGTCAGTGGGGAAATTCACTGACCAGCTCACGCTCTCATAGGTCTTTCTACTGCCTGGGGCCTTTACTTCAGAAGACACAGACACACAGTGTGGAAATGCCTTTGACGCCCGTGGAAGCAAAGTTCCTTCCTAAAAAGTAAATACCATTTATTTTTGGGGACCGAAGTATGTGAAGGGGACACACTTTCTACTGAGACTGGGAGCAGTAAGGGCAAGCCTAGGGCTGCCAGAGCCCCCCACGAAAGCTGGCCCTGCCGGAGAGTGGGGCTAAGCCAGAGGAAAGCAGAGTTGAGGATAGGGGCCCTGGATCCAGCCATGCCTGATTTCCCTGCAGCTAGGTGTTGTTGTTGTTTTTTTCATTGATTAGAGAGAGAGAGAGAGACTGATGTGCTGTTCCACTTATTATGCATTCATTAGTCATTTCTTGTATGTGCTCTATGACCGGGAATCGAACCCACAACCATGGCAAATTGGCACAATGCTCCAACCAATCGAGCTACCTGGCCGGGGCCACAGTTCAGTTTTTAAGTCTGAGTTGAGCTCCTGCCTCCTGTAGCCTTAAGAGCCTGGTCAAACACAGTGGGCACCATGATTTCTTTGTTGTCACTAGCACCAGTAAGGACAGGAAGAAACATAGCCACCAGATGCCAGAAAGAGCAGTGGTGATTATTGTCACGGGGCCTCTCTCAATTCCAGAAACAGTTTCACGGGGTCACCTCTGGAACCTTAGAAGCACATTTAAGAGGAACCGAAAGAACTGAATCCCACCCCCCTCAAAAAAAAGAATTGAATGCATAAAGCTTGTGGGGGCAGAGGCTCAGGGAGGTTTTCGGAGCGATGCCTTCTGCAGCTGGACTGAGTGTTCTGGGGAGGCACAGGCCTTGCTGGGCCTGAGTCACAGTGTCAGAGTGGGGTCGACAGTCATAGTGGGGTCGACAGTGTGGGGGCGGGGATCGGGGTGTGATGTCGGGAGCGCTTTGCAACAAGTAGCCCTGGGCTCTACAGTGACCTTCGACATCGCCTGAGCTCACTTGATGGCTTTTCCAATGTGGCTTCTCCAGGGGCAGGACCCAGGGCTGAATGACCTGCCCCTGGCTGAGAGTCCCCTCTCCTGTCTCCGGTCCTGCTGTGCTGGGTTTATGCCAGATTAACCACGTTCCCCACAGCAGAACTTGGGGCCTGACCCAGGCCATTCTGCAATGGTCTGGCAATGTCAGGAGACATTTTTGGTTGTCACTGATGGGGCTGATGCTTGTGGCATCTAGAGGCTAGAGACCAGGGATGCTGCTAAACATTCTACAATGCATAGGACAGGACAGTCCCCACATGCAAAACGATCTGGCCAAGCCAAGGTGTCAACAGTGCCAAGACTGAGCAACCCTGCCGCCGTATCTTCTAATTCCACTTATTTGCATGAAACAAAAATCTTAATAAGTATGTAGAAGTTAATCACAAGCAGGGAATGACTTCAAATAAAGAAAAAGAAACATCGCTACAGTTCTATGATATGAGAAAACAGAGAACCACACAGCAACAAGGGTGTGACCTCAGCTTTTGGGTCCATCCTGGGTGAGGCAGGGTCTTCCTTGCAGCCCACCCAGTCATCCTGCCCGGCCACCTCTGATCACACAGTGGCACCTGTGAATCTCTCTGGTGATTCCCAGGCCCTGCAACTCCACCCAGCCCCAAGCCTAGAGATGACGGGTCCATGTCCAAGTACAAACGCTGGCCCAACATGAGGGGGCGTGGCTGGCTGCAGGCTCCTCCTCCACAGCACCACCAAGCTCCTGTGCTACTAAGTCAGCCCTGGTGAATGGCAGTGCTGAGTGACAAGGACAACCCTGACATGGGCATTAGGGACAAAGACACTGACAGATGATTCCCTGGTGAGAAGGGCTGCAGAGAAGCCATTCTGGATCCTGCTGCATGGAGCCCACCCTTCTGCTCCTGGGGCTGCGTTGGCCAGTTCCCTCCCCCGATCTCCCC